>JAJJMC010015962.1:252846-355394 GCA_023531435.1 Papaver californicum
TTGAGTCGTGGCTATGATTCACGGAAATGAAGCATGTGATGGTTGAATTCTTCATGGAAGTGAAGGTGGTAATGTTGTTGCTGGCGTTGACGGTAATAAGATGGAGTCTGTAGAAGTGTAATATGGTAGGTTAATGTGTTGTTCAAGGAAAGAAAATAGTTCAAGTTTGTTTGGGAAGTCAGGGAGAAACGTGCGGCACAAGATACCTGGGATTGACTATAAAGATACATACTCCCCTGTTATGGATTCAATTACCTTTCAATATTTAATAAGTCGAGGGATGCGTCGGTAAACCGACTTTCTCCCGTTACGCCCTCTCACAAACATAGATTTGTAATCTACAAGATTCACATTCTATGGTGTTTGGATTACGGGACCGAAAACATTATGTTTAGCGCGAGAATCAAATTCAGCTTGGATTGCAACTCCTATTTCGTCCAATCGTCTCTTTATCGACATTCCTATATAGAGTGTTGTTCAATACCATCATTATCAGTGGAAATTTCAGCAGCTACTGAGAATGAAAATATGTCATCAACAATAACTGTGTTACGATCCCACACTTCTTTGTCGCATGCGTAATTTATGGAAATTTCCTCATTCACAGGTACTTGTGTCTTATCTCGGACTTTATCCTTTTTAGGAGGTTCATCATATAAGGTAGGTCGTTCTTTGATAGTCTCTTCAAGGGCACTATTTGTAGCCTCTTCAGGAGAGCTATCTCTGATTATGACTGATTGGTTCTTCCTCTTTCGAATGACATAATCTTTTGATCCAACTTGTGTCCACGTTTCAAGCGTGCCTTTGATGACTCATTTGTCGCAGAGCTCCCAGCTTGTCCTGTCAATATATTAATTCGAGCTGGAGCATTTCTAGCAGGTACAAATTTCATAATTAGACCAGTATCAGTAAATGCATTAGGAATTTGATTTGCAATATTTTGCAGATGGATAATCTTTTGCACTTCAATTTAAGATTGATTCGTGCAATGATCAAGATGAAACAAACTTGGTGTGTACCAAGATATTTCACAACATTCTTCTAACGTCTTACCTTCTCCTCATAACGCTAGGAAAAATGTTTCATCAAAATGACAATATGTAAATCTAGCTGTAAATACATCACCTGTTAAATGTTTTAAATGCCTTATAATAGACGGTAAATCAAAACCAACATAAATACCAAGTTGACGTTGTGGACCAAATTTAGTTCGTTGTGGCAGTGCAATAGGCATATAAACAGCACACCAAAAACAGTAAATGCGAGATTTCTTGTTTCTGCCCTAAAACAAGTTGGAAAGGGGAATATTGATGTTCCGCATTTGGTTGAATTCGGACTAATGCCGCTGCATATAAATTAGCATGTGATAAGTGTATAATTTACATGATTTCATTGTCAAATCCATACTAATAATTGTTATAATTCTTGCATATTACTTGTTATTTACTCTTGTTTTCTTTTATTTATTTTTATTAGTTGAATCATCCCAAGAAGAGTGAAAATTTCTACAAAACAGCTAATAAATGAAGTACTCCGAGTATCTAAGTGTCCAAGTCAAAGAGAAGTGGAAGAAGTGCAACAAAAAAGGAGTAGAGATGCTCAAGAAAATGAGACGGGACGAAGACCAAGTTCAAATAATCCAAAATAAATATTTCTTAATACCATCTTGAAGAGAATTGAAATACGAAGAGAGCGCAAAGAGAATGTAGTCATTCCGACATTGGACAAAGAAGTTACGAGCAAAACAAGATAATATTGAAGACTTAGTTCACAGACATAGAGGTTTGCAAACCGGGTTTGTAAACCATACTCTCCTGAATTCGTGAACTAAAAGGGTTTGCAAACCCTGCTCAACTTTTTTTCACGAACCGTTTTGGGTCTTTATTTTCTACTTAGGATAGGAGTTATTTTAGGAAAGGGTTTCCTAACCGACTAGGATACTTGGGGGCCAAGCATTCAAGACTATATAGAAGATATCTAAGGCTCAAACAAGATATACTCTACATCTCATACTACAATTCTACATCAAAAACCTATGGTTTATCCCTTTAGGGGAAAACCACCATTCTTCTTCATCTTCTTCTTCATTGTAATATGAGTAGCTAAACCTTTTCTTGATTAAGGATGAATTCAATGTTCTAGACATGCAGCTTTTTTTAGTTATACAAGGTTATTTGGAGTTTTAATCATCTTATCGTTTGGTTTCACTATATCTAGGGTTTATGATTGATTTTTATATTATTTGGGTGCGCAACTAAATTATTATATTGATCATTCTAATGCTAGTATTGAGTTATGAAATAAGTAATCGTCCATCAACTCGTACACAAGTAAAAATCGCGAGACCTTACAGAGGGATTTTGTGGAGTAATTGCGAGTTAAGACAACATCAGCAAGTAGACCTTGATATAAGAGTTTAACTACTAGGATTAACCTATATTCACAAAGCCTAAAGCATTTGATTGGGTGACACTTTGAGTGATCTACTACTTGGTGGTTCAGACGAATAGAATCTGGTAGTCGAGAGCTTTCGTATCCAGTAAAAAGATTTTTGGGGATAACACTAGTCTAGCTGATATTCTAAGGTTTGTGATGAATGATTCTAATAAGTATACTGATTTAGTCAACGTTTGGTAACAGTGAATGACTCCCTAATCATCTTCTCTTCTTAAATTTTTTAATTGTTTTAAACAACCAATTTCTCCCTATTATTTCTTTTTACTATAGTTTTGCTAATTTAAATAACATCTCAATTACACAGCTCTCCGTGGGAACGATTCTTATACCACTATATTACTAGTTAATTAGTGGGAAATATATTGATTAATTTGTTGCATTTACGACACGCATCAGCATGTCCCTAAGCGGAAATTTATAATTTAGTCCTCATAAGCATGGGTCGAGAAATTAACTGAAGATGTTTTATAAAAGATTAAGATAATCCATTCTAAGTATGGACATGTGCTACAGGATGCTCGACATCAATACCAACTGAAAGGTGATAGGCCTAAAACCTATTGCTACAATCGCACGACGTCTACAAAGTAGAAACAACAAATATGGGATCGTCTACGAGGATTAAGATTATTATTTCTATTTAATAGAAAAATTAGGTGTTAAAAATATGAAAATTTATAAATTTAAATAAAAAGATAAACAAACTATTTAATCAGAATGAGAAAAATTTAGAATTTCGGATTCCACTATTTTTAAAGTATTCTTATTAACACACTTTATTACACAAATTTACATGGCTATTTATAGCTTGTTGAAAACCATAAGAAGTGAACCAAAATAATAACACGTCAATTGATAACGTTTTTATTATGGGCTTAGTCTAAACTTACTTAATTTCCACTTAGTGGCAACGTGTCTACACAAGGGTTATGCATAATACTTAGAATATAAGTAATAGAAACTTATCTCAGGTGATAATATCGATTAAGTTGATCAGCCACAATCTTGAATGTTCTATAATAAAATTTACTATTTTCCCTTATGATTGTAATTAATTATGGAAACTCATCTGGTTTTTTCCTTATATGCTTTTTGTTAACAATAAACTTAATGTCAAGTAGAGAGTGTACATGAGACATCTTCGTAGTGATCCCTTTTGTTCTTTACGTGGCAAGGATTTGGAATGTAGCTTTTATCTGTTTCCAACTGCCCTGCTAGAATTTAGCTCACCTAAGTCTTTGTATTTACGTAGTTTAGCCCATCCAAGTTCTAATATATATATATCGTACTTCGAACCATATGTATATATAGTAAAAAAAAAATTAGATCGGAGTTTACAGGGATTAATTTTTCATATTATTCGACGTAACAAAAATCAATGCCCAATATGGCATGAATTTCATATCTGAACTAAAAAATTGTCTAATTTGTGGGCACTAAAAAAAAATCAATACATTCATAATTACCTTTTCTTTTGGCACTCTAATATTTAGTCTAATTTTTTCGTTGATCCTAACATTATAAAGGACATATATGTCGGATGGAACTTCCTAAAAAAGATTATGTAAAATTTAATGTTAATGGTGCTTTTGACAAATGTGGCATTGCAGAAATGAGTGGTTCTATTAGGTTTTATGATTGAGGATTTAAGGATGGATTTTCTCTAAACACTTGTACTTCAATGGCGTAAATTTGGCAGAGATTTGAGCTATTAGAGAAGGTTTTTTGTTGGTCAAATAACCCAAGTTTCACAATGTGGAAACAGAAAGTGACTCAATGTATGCTATCCAATGTTGTTGAGTAAAAGCAGATCCCTGTTGGTATATAAAGTATATTGAAAAAGACATAAATGCTCTTTTGGTGTTTTTTTGATGATGTGCAGTTCTATCATATATAGTGAGTCTAACAATGTGATTGTTTTATTTTGCTAAAGATATTGTAGATATGGAAGGTGTTTGGATTGGTAATCCACCTTATAATGTTATCGGTTTGTTAGAAGATTGATTATTGAGGAGGGCTCACCCCAAGTCTGTTGATCTCTAGTTTTTGTTAATAGATTTACGGTTATTAACAACAACAAAAAATTAGGGTTTTGATCTAATTTTGTTAGGTTTTTTTGATACATCCAAATAAGTTATCATACAGTTTTATGTCTAGTATATTTTAAGGAGTTAGATCCTTAAATCATTAAGAATAGTTTCTCCGTTTTTATTTTGATTTCTATACCCATATTTGGAGGAGAGAAGCGTACAATCCCTGATTTTGGCTTACCTGTCTTCATCCTTCGTATATTACAATAATTCTTCAAATCATCTTTAAATTTAAAACATAAATAGGAAACTTTTAAATTATTTTGATGGTAAGTACTACCTCAATCTTTCACACTTCGCTCTTACCTTATAATCTAATTATTTTTCTATGTCAATCTTTCATGCTTCACCCTTACCTTATAATCTAATTATTATTATATATCATCCATTCTTTTAATAAATATTTAAAGTTATTGTATTGTCTGTATCAAAATGCCATTGCTTTTGATTAATACTAAAAAAAATGATTAAATAATTTTATTGATAATTAAAGTTTATTGGCTTGCTAATAAAATTACCTTTAGTTTAGAAAACTAATATTGGTTCACTATTACCAACTACAAACAACAACTAATAGTCTCTATTACTACTAAATTTTATTTCGTATCAATTTTAATCTTTAAATTATCTTAATCTTAGGCGTGTGCATAGTTTGATTTGGTTTTGCCAAACCCAAGAATCAAATCAACATAAATAACATAAAATCAAAAAACGAACCATCGTCGGTTTATAAATCTGTAAAACCAAACAATTCCATTGGTTATCCGTTTATAGTTTTTTAATAAATATTTTTTTAGCTAGAACTTAGTATTTAAAATAAATAAATAGATAAACTCCAAAGAATAATTTATTGATAAAAGAAAAGTAAAAACATAACAAAAAAGGGGACGTAAAGCCATTACCTCACAGAAAAAGAAATAAAAGAAAAATAAAAGGAAACCGAAAAAAAAAAAATATTACATCTATAAGCTAACCACAATCGTTTAATTCAGAGACTTAGTACATGATCTTTTAAATAAATCTTCTGTTTTGGCTTTGAACTCTTCTTAAAGCCATACAAAACAGGTTTAAAACCATCAGGAGAAGGAGAACATGATGTTGCTTTTTCTAGATTATCCCCTATTACCATATTCTCCCATATCGGTGACAACGGAAACGTTGGATAATCATCATATTATTTTTCATATTTATAACTAACCTTGCAGATAAGCTCGACTGCCTGATTCAGGATCTTTGCACATAAACCTTACCTTTCTTCTCAGCTGGATGGAAGATCTGGCCAATGAATCCCTTTCAAGAGTCTATTGGTTAAATCGGCCAAATCATCATCAAACATAATTTCTATAATCATGTCCACATTGGACGTAGAAACCTTTGCGTGGGAAGTATTAGTTCCCGGGTTTCCAGTAAAAACTTATCTGCATTTGAATTTATTAAAGCATTATCTGCTCCTATAATTGCATACTCGACCAGGTTTCCATAATAGTCGAACTTTCATTCCCATGATTTGTTGCAAACTCAGTATTTTAACTCATTCAGTTTAATTAATTATAATTTTTTTTACATAATCACACACTTATGAACTGATTAATAATCTATATTTACGTTTATGAAATTCACATATTTTAGCTATATTTTTTTATCAAAATTTCTTTGTTAATGGGTATATTTATTAAAGTTGGCTATACTAAGATAAAAGATAGCTACATACTATTTGGATTTTTATTGGTTTTTTTTGTTGCTAAATTTTTATTTCTTATTTTAACTTGACTTTTTTGGCTATATAGTTTTTTTGAAATGTGTAACCCAAACCAACCACCTAGAATTGGTTTATTTGGTTATTGGATTGTTTGATTTCTCGATATGTCATTTTTTTTGTTTTTTTATAGTCGTTTGGGTCAGATTTGATCTGGGTTGAAAACCGACCCATGTGCAAACTTATTTAATTTTGATATCTTTTTTCTACGTATAGTCGTTTTATTATTTAGTTAGTGATTATTTACGAATTATAATGTACCTTTGATTTGTTTTTTTTGTGGTTCAAATACTTACGTAATTGTTTAAATATTAGTTTTTTATATTTTTTTTAAAGTAAATATTTTATGTATATATTTAACTTTAACTAAATGTTTTTGGATTAACAATGTTTAAAAGCACTAAAGGTTTATGTAACCCATGAATTACTGTATTGTTCAAATAATGTATATAAAACTTATTAAAAAAAAATAGTTGATAAAAATAGAGATAACTATATATGGAAGAAAACTTTATAGCATATCTTTATTAAAGAAAACTAATCTTTATTATTGAGACAGGATCACTACAAACGCTCTTAGCACGCGAAATAATAGAATTGATAGAAATTTATTTAATTAAAATTATCGCTAAAATACAAACGCTCTTAGCACACAGAATAATAGAATCGATAGAAATCTATTTAATTAATTATCGTTAAAATTTGATATTTTTATAGAATTAAATATTTTTATTTAAAAATAGGATTTTTATATGTTATCCTCTGAATAATATATTAATTTGTATTACCTTTTCTATTAATTTAATATTGGTGAAATCTTCCTTCCATTACATTTACCGTTAACATTCAGTTAAATAAGCATGTGTAAACACGTGTGTCCAATATAAAATACTACGTCTGTTTTAGAAAAAGAGTTACTATTACTTTTTTAAATTGATCTATTTTTAGACTAAAATAAAAAAGTGATAGTAATATTTTTTCCAAAAATAGAGAAAATATTAAATATTTAAAACCCAATAATATCCTTTAGCCAAAATTAAAAGTAAACACGTATAGTAATATGACAATTTAATCTTACGGTTCTAATCATTTGAAAGGATCGACGGTTAGAAATCAATCACTGGTTAAAATTAAACGCGTGTTGTCACAAAAATCAGAGAGAGAAAAATGAATGAGATATCCTTTTCTTCTTCTTCTTCATCTCCGTCTAAACTTGTCTGTAACTGATTTTTTTCAAAGACACCAAATCTTACTTGGTTAACGTGACCCAAATTTTCTTCTTAATCAATTAGAAGTGTCCGTAATCGTATCACCAATCGTCAGAAGAAAAAGTATTTCTAATTTCAGACTTGGAAATAAAACAACAAGGAAAGTGTAGAGGAGATAAACAAAACTCCGTCATTGAATTTAATGGCACTCCGCAATTTAACAACTGTAAAATTGCTTCAGTGAATTGTTTAAGAGCTTTATTATATTTAGTGATATAAGCTTGATGATGCTTTTGGTGATGAATCTTCATAATTTCTCCATTAATCGCAGGTTCAAGGGCACCGTCATAATCAAGATCTGTTAAAGCTATTTTTTCTATAAGATCCATGGCTAATCTCTCTCTTTCATTAAAATTCTCAAAAACAAAATGATACCACTATGTTGATAAATTTCTAACAGAAGCAACAACTGATTTGGTTAAAAATTTCACGTAGATAAATTTGTCAAGCTTTCATTCATTTACATAACATTATACATCAAACCCATAATCATAAACAAAAACAAATAAACAAATCCCTAAAAATCAGATCGCTTAAAATGGTAGTCCGCTTCATCTAGTCCATGGAAATAAAATTCAGCTGTTGAAATTCGAGCAAGAGTTTTATTCTAATTAAAATCTTCTTCTTTTTGGTTGAACCCAAACATTTCAGAGAAACGGATTTTGGGATATTTTTTTCCTCCTCATTTATCTCTATTCTTCTTCTTTCTTTCTCGCCGGCGCTGTACGGTGGCAGTGGTAATGGTAATGGTAGAAGTATAACCTGTGTCATAGATTTAGAACTTCTATAAAAATACTTAAATCTAGACCCTCTATTGCCTAAGCATCACTGGAACCGTCAGATTTATTCACACTTGTTTATATGGGACTGTTGGATTAAAGGGTATTTTCGGGTTAGTAAAATTTAATATTCTATAAAGAAATATGACCTGCACGTGCACCTTAACTGTATAGTACCCACAGAATTAACAGAAAAAAGACTTTACCAATTTTAAATTAATAGAAAAGATAATACAAATTAATATTTTATTCAGAGGATAACATAAAAAAAATCATAAAACAGTATACATTCTATTAAAATCGGTTAAAAATCTAATTTCATAGAATCATGGTATAATAAAATAATATATGATCAAAACGATATTTTAATTAAATTCTTTATGTCTAAATATTGATTGTGAGATAAATAAGATTTATAAATATAGACAACAAATAAACTGACTTTTAAAAATAAAAAACGAAAAAATATACTGAAAAACGAAGAAAAACAATATAGATGGTTAATTGATAGCTTTTTGAATTAAGTGGGAGGATAATAATTTAGTACATGATCTTTTTTGTTATCTACGTTCTGTAAGGTTAAATGTAAATATGTTAACAGGGCCGTAAATAGGTAGCATGGATTGTGCAGCTAAACATACTAGCAAACATGTTATTATAGAATGCTTGCCACAACGGATGGCCACACCGGATCCTAAGTTTTCCATACGGTAAACTTTCTTTTGGATGCAACGTTTAGTTTGTTTAATAAACATTAGTCTTACGCAAATGATCGACTTTTTATGCACTTTCTTGTTCCGGAGGAAGGCGATTTCTTGACTCAAGTATTGAGATTTTGACTTTTCTAGGGTTTGGTTTTCTTCATCTTTGATCCCGATCCTTGATGAAGAGGGCTTAAATTTATCGATCTCTTCAGTTTTGTTGTGATGAGATTTAGTTTTCCCATGATTCTTTGTAATTATTCTCCTTTTTGCTGGTGTTCCTATGTTAGATTGGAGTTTTTATATCTTGGTATTCAGGTATGTTCTTCAATTAGGATTCTTAAGTTTTCTTCCTCGCTTTATCTTCTCTTGATCTTTTGTTCATTGTTTTCCTCTCCCCATTCTCTTCCATTATGAATCTTTCTATTTTAGGCTTTTGTTTTCATTTTGATTTATTTGGCTTTTCTTAGTTTTTGTTAAATGGTTTTTTTTATATCTTTTTTTTCGATTTTGGGTTCTCTCAAGGGAGGTTTTTCTTCAGTGATTATAGAGAAACCTACCACTATTAAGGTGGTTTTTACTTCCTTTTTGGATGCTCTCCCTTATCTATTCCATATTTGAAAGGAGATTTACCCGCAATCAAGTTAACAAATAATGTGTATAAGAAAGGTTTAAATCAATGGAAGTTTAGCCTTGTTGGAGGATTGATTTAAGTAAGATTAAGCTAGTGATCAATTGTCTTATTAATGGAAGGTTGAAGGTGAAGTCAAGCTCATTCCAATTGGAAAGGGGTTCTTTGTTATAAAGTTAGATAATAAAACGGATAAGATTAAAATTTGGTCAGGTTGCTCATGGAAAATGGATGATCAATCTTTGCAAGTTAGGGATTAGGAACCGAGATTTAACTCGGAAATCCAGAGAACTTTCCAAGGTGTGGATCAATTTTCTAGGGATTAGCTTAGGATAGTTGATGCGTGTTATAAATATAACAAATTAACTGTGTAATTGAGATGTTATTTAGATTAACAAAACTATAATAAAAACAAATACTAAGGGGATTGGTTTGATTAAAGTTATTAAAAGAATAATAATAAGAAAAAAATTATGATTAGGGAGTCATTCGCTGTTACCAAACGTCGATTGAATTAGTGTACTTATTTATCTTTCGTAGAACCATGCATCATCAACCGTATAATAGCAGCTAAATCAGTGTTATCCCTAAACTCCTTTTAACACTGGATACGAAAGTTCTCGACTATCAGATTATATTTGTCTGAACCACTAAGTAGTAGATCACTCAAGGTGTAACCCAATCGAATGTTTTACGCTTTGTGAATTTAGGTTGATTCTAGTAGTAAAACTTTTAGATCAAGGTCCACTTGTCGGTGTTGTATTCACTCGCAATTGGTCCACAGAATCCCTCTGCAAGGTCTCGTGATTTCTACTTATGTAGTACTTATGTAGGAGGTGTTCGACTATTACACTTATCTCACAACTCTCTGCTAGCATTAAACTGATCAATAGATTAATCCAATTGTACACGTGAACAATCTAGAAAATCAGTCGTAAACCCTAGATATAGTGAAAACAAACGATAATGATTAAAAATCCAAATAAACTTGTATTACTAATAAAGCTTCACGCTTAGAACATTGAATTCATCTGTAATCAATAAGAACTAGATACTCATGATACAAGAAAAAAGAAGAAATGGCATAGTTTCCCCCCAAAAGGGGTAAACCCTAAAATATGAAATAAATCTTTCTTCTCTCTTTTCTTGTAGAACTCTCGATCTAGGTATGTATGTGTGTATGTGTAGCGATATCAAAAAGTGTTAGAATTGTCTCTTATATAAGTTTCCAAGTTATAGAAGTGCCGATGCTCGAATCCCGGTAGAAATAGGTTTCCCGAAATACCAAAAACTCAAAATATATCACGTCCCAAGGTGTTATCCGTGAGAAGATCTTGAAAACAAGTTAATGGACTCACAAAGGGTGGAACAGCTCAGCCCAATTCAGTTTTAACGCCCAGCTTCTCGATGGATCAGGCTATCCAGAATTTATTTTCTTCCTGAATTTTGATGTTCCTTCCCAGGTTTTCTCGATGGGTCTCGGTTCCTTCCCAGGTTTTCTCGATGGGTCTTGGCTGCCGAGAAAATTACTTTGTCATGAATTTTCATAAACTTCTTCCATATTTCTCTAACCATCCAACTGCCAGACTTTTACAGCCACTATCAAACCTTCAACGGAACCCTGTTAACTCTCAAATTGCCATTTCGATCACCACTAACCATTGATAGAAACTCCACCAATCTCTCGTTACTGCTAACATCTTTACCATCAACATCCTCTATATTCTCTACATCACCGAGATCCATCACAGAATCAGTTTCACTGTCAACCAACAGTTCCATCAAGGCCGTCACCAATATTATCATTATTTACTGGCATTAATGCTCCCAAAGCTTCACGCTCCATCATTGCCCTGAATCATAAACAAAACTGCTCTCATTAATCATTATTCTCAACTTGACAGGCTCCAATCACCATTAATCATCACTGTTTCGAACTCCATCTTAAACTGCCATTCGAAATCATCTACAATTCTTCCTTTATCTTCTCGAACTCACCGATCCATTATCGACATCGGGTTCGTTTTCCATGGCCATGAACAACGTTTCTTCAACTTCTTCCATGATCATCATCTCTTATATACCTACATCTCAACTAATCTCTTCCTCATATCGGCAGCAAATACCATTTCCTCAAAACCCATTAACTAATAGCTCCCTCTTAATTCTTCGATCTCAAACTGCTGCTATTTGTTAAAGTCTGCGGGCATCCAACTCAAAACCAATTGGCAATGAGTGGAGTGGCCCTTCCATATTATATTTTAAGTTCATTATGGGGATATTAGCAATGTGAGACTATTATCCTGCACACACCCCCTCACGTGTAGGGCACTCTCTGTGGGCCTCTAACACGTGGACCATTGTATGTACGGGTAGCCGTTGGGCTTACTCTCGTACGGGTCTGACTCTGATACCAAGTTAAAGTCTGCGGGCATCCAACTCAAAACCAATTGGCAATGAGTGGAGTGGCCCTTCCATATTATATTTTAAGTTCATTATGGGGATATTAGCAATGTGAGACTATTATCCTTCACACTATTCGAGCAATCACCGTCCTCACTTCTTCATCAGAAATGGCAGAACCCGACAGTTCCCTTCTTCTTTTATCTCCTCCATGACAACTCCACAATCAGAAACTTCATCGAGCTCCACCCTTAACTATTGATTTTCTTCAGCTGCAACCATCCACTCAGTCAACTGCCCAGCATATGAAGAACCCTAATCTCTCGAATTTGGATTTGGGAGAGAAAGGTGGTGGCCCTTATCAAATGTGCTGGTGCCTTATAAGCATTCAAATATTGGCAACCCTGAGAAAAATAGTTGGTGCCTTTATAAATCTATATTAAACCTTAACTCAACCGTCAATTCCGGAGAACCGACAAGTTTGAATCCTTGTTTCGCCTATAACTTCCTCATACAAAGTCGGGATGACTCCATTCTTTCGCTGTTGGCTTCGTCTCTTTGTTCTCTACGTGATGATGATAAGAAATCCTGGATTTGGACAAGTTCCACCTGGTTTTTGGCCCTTCTTCACTTGTAACACTTCTTTTCTCACACATTCTGACACTTTGTAGCTCCTTTTTGAATGATTCACCTAATAAAAGATATAAACTACAAAACAAACGTAATATACAATAATTCACAAAAAATCTACTAAATACTAACATGAATTGACACTATAAATATGTAAAATATGCACTTATCAGTGGACAAAGGGAAACTTGGTCGTCATGTCTAAAGCTTTTTGCAAACCAATTCAGGTAGATAAGAACATGTTATCTATGTATTTTAGTTTCTTTGCAAAAAATTTGGTCGAATTTGATTTTGAAATAAGATTTCTGATTGTGTTTGGATTGGAGAGGGTGACGATGAAACGAAGAAGTTTTTAGCAGGTTGTCGAGATCCCCAAGATTTTTATGTTTTATCATCATTGGAAAATTATGGGACGTTTAGTTTTCGAATGCAGATCAATCAACAAGGATATTACTAATGAGATTGAGGATACTATTATTTCACTTGAGACCAATAAAAATAAGAAACCAAAGTTAAGAGATATAAAAAACGTTGTCGGTTGAGGATATTCAAAAGGGTATTAAGAATGGTGTCTATATTAGTATTCCGGATATTATTATTCCACTGGCTTCGCAAAGGGAAAACTCCTCGTATTTTGATTCGTCCATTCCCCATGTATTCAGAACTTATAAAAGATTCCATGGGTTTGAAGAAGAACAGGAGGTCACTTCAACTCTTTTTGTTGTGGAAGCCGCTGAGATTAGCATCGCTAGCATAACCAAAGTAGCTTTGTCTTAGCCAACTAAAAGAGCCAACACCAATATGAGCCTAAAGTATAAAGTGATCGACCTCTTCCTTAATGGTACTTTAAGCACTAAGAAGAAAGGTTCTTCAATATATCTTTCTAATCTAAATATGATTCTAGGAGTTATCACGTGCACAACAACGAACTTGAGCAGTTCAACACCACCAGCTTCACGAAGCATATCAGTAGTATCCTACCGCCATTCCACATTTTACGTTTACAACAACACCTTCCTTCATATTTCGCCAGTCGCAGCGCAACAACAAGCTACTACCATAGACCCACTAGCCACGCATTGGGTTTTTGGTTTCGAATTTTATTGCACTCTTGATTTCTAAAATTCTTGGAATTGATTGTCTAGAACATGAACTTTATGAGTAGCTAATTTTTGGTTTTTGGTTTCGAATTTTCTTGCGCTCTTGATTTCTAAAATTCTTGGAATTGATTTTCTAGAACATGAACTTTATGAGTAGCTAATTTCTAGGTTGGTTAGGGAAGAATTCAAAGCTATATGACTTGTTTTTGATAATTTACGGGGAAGTTAATCTTTGTTTTTCGATATCATTTTATTGCTTGTCTTTTACCATGTTCATGACCAAGAATTGTTTTTAAGTTATTTAAGTGGCCAATTGAATAACTTGTTTGCAATATTAATACTAGATTATTAAGTCATAATCTGTAATTCTTAAGACGATTTAATCACAAGTAGAAAAACATCAACGCTGCAAAAGGATTTTGTTGATTTTATGTGTAGAAGATAACCCCAAGTTAACATGTAAAACTTATGAGCATGTGGTTAGGATCAACCTGACTCATGAAACATACCGTTTGGTTAAGTTACACTAGAGAGCTTATTGAAAGTGGCTTAATTGGCTAAAAACGAGTAGAGAACTTATTCTACGAAGTGATCACCTTGGACTATAATAGATTAGTTAAACTCATAACTTGTCTAGGGTTGTTAGTAAACGTATTTTGAAGAAGATTTTTACTTGTACGACTGATTGAATTCATGTTCACTAGTGGAGAAAGATTCCTTATCATCCTTATAATTGCATATTCTTTTATTTGTTTTTTATAGTTTTGCATTATTCTCTTTCAGAAATTTAATAAACAAATTTAACTCAATTCTCCCTTCGGAACGAACCTGCTTATCCTTGTACTACTTATTAGTGTAAAAATAAGTAAGGAATTTATGTTTTAAGAGTTCGACACCTCGATCAATAAATTTGAGTTTGTTTTCTAAAATAAACAAATACACCCCTTGCTGCTCATATCCGCCACATGCATTTCATGCTAGAAAACTTCTAGAGATTTCCATAATATTTACTAATCAAACACATTAGTACTAATAAGGGGTAACCTATTTGGTTAAAACACTCATATTGGGTTGGGCTAGGTCTCAAAGCCCTAGAAATTTATTGGTTGTCACAATTATAGTCGACAATTTTCTGAGATTAGATCACGATTGACATGAACAATCATATAACCAACTAGGGTATTGAAAGTGAGTTTCTTATGATCAGTGTAATGAATATTAGCATAGAATACTCTCACAACATCAAGTGAATAATTATCAACTTCAAAAAAAATTCCCCATTCTCTTTCTGGAACAAAATTCACATATTTTGTAACAGGTATATTTGATTCAAATCTTTTATAAACAATATAACCTATAGTTTTAAGGTGCTAATATTATTTCAAAACATGAGATATCCATGAAACAAGTGTGTTCATGTTCATCTTTAATCATGTTAGGAATTTGTTATTTTACAAAATCGATTTGAGATTTCTTCTTGTACGGTGCACAACTCATGGGAACCAATAAGTCATCTACAAATTTACTTAAAAGATTTTTCTTTATTCATAATCCCTTTTTACCCATTGAAGTAAAACGAACAATAGAATACTTACTTGTAGAGAAATTATGAAGAGATAATTTGAAGGAACCCTGATCAATACCAACGTAAACAATTTCATATGAAGACAAAAGAACCAACTAAGTTTCTCATGCTCTTTTGAACAAATCGGCCAAAACAAGATTGAGAAAACAACCTTGGATTTTATCTTTTTTATGGAGAAGATATATGTCGTTTTCCGGAAACCTCATAGTTATGGAAACATATTCCAAACCAGAAACTGATTTAAAGTATGAAAGATATTCTTTTTTTCGAAATGAGGTTGGACTTTTTCAAATCGGTTATATGATTCATGTTTAGTGGATATTTTCTCTTTTTAACAACGAATAATGGTGTGATATTCTTAACTTTTTTAGGGTTTAACTAAACTCATTAGTCAAATTATGCATCTACAGTGTCTAAAACATAAATACTCAAGTATCGTTAACACTTTTAGGTTGCCTAAATAATAATTGTTAGTGCCAAAATAGAAATTATTCTTTGTTCAGACCTTTGGGTTTCTTAATACCTTTGCATAAATCTAGACACCTCACCACATACATGTCAAATAATGAGGGTTCTAGGGCACTTTAGTCTTTCCATAACAGTGATAAAAACAAGGAAACTGGGAGAAAAGGGGGGGAGGGGGGCCGCCCTATGGATTTTCTTCTTCACATTCTTTTTCTTCTCTGGGAATTTTCACATGAAAATTAAAAGAAGAAAATTTGAAATCGTGTATGAAGGAGTCTTGTGGAGACAAGAGTACTTGAAGTTGTTGTTGATTTTAATTATTTTTTAGGAGAAAATTCTTGCCGGAAAATCAGGTGACAAGAGGAGTTCTGTCGTTGATGCATGGTGAAGATTAAGGAGTGATTAGAATCCATGAAGAATTATGAGAAGTGGGTTAGAGTTTTATATGAATTTGGTTTGGATTTGGATTAGAAAATCAGTGAGAAATCTTGGCTTGCATTTGATGCCAGTAAGATGTTTGTCCTTTTGCTTCAATTAAATCTTTTTATTTATATACTTATGTACATGCTTGTTAAATTGATTATGCTTTATAATTTATAAGTCCCAGATATGAATAAGCTCACATATTGATATACTATGATGAAGAACTCATTTTCCATATCTTTCTAAATTCACTTCAGTCTGTAGCTAATTGATTGAGGGTATGCATGATTTTAATTTTGTGATGCATATAGATGTTACCCTTGGATATAAATTGAATCACTGGTACCTTGAATGGAGAATCATGTGAGCTGGTTGCAGGTTGTATCTAAGAGACTATTAGTTAAAAAGAACAAATAATCTCCCAACAAGAATTAAGAGTTAATGTGGTGAAGAATGCCCAGTTTACATTCAACTGTTGTCATTCTTCTTAATTATCTCTTTGGTGTTTACTCTAATGCTTTACAAAACGTTTAGTCTCACTTGGATTGGTGTGTAGAAAGATAAACTTGTATTAGTTATGTCATGAATCTGATATCTAGAATAGAATTCATTTGCGAGACGCTACTGTAGATGGTGGATTTTCAACAAAGGATAAAATAGTAAAATCATCTTTACCCAATAGTAGAATCAAAGAAAGAATAATGTATATGCTACTAACTTAGCATCAAAAACATAAAATTCATATTTCATATTCCGAAAGACGAATTCTTACTACAGGCATCTCACATTGATCATGCACTCTTTCTAAAATATACATACGATAATTAGAGCCTCACCCAACTGAGCTCTCAATATTCTGCATACAAGACTATCACTTTGCAACTCAATGCTTACTCATCTACAATGATAGGGAAACTCCTAAATGTATTGCACACTAGTGTAGAGCACCACTGTCCTTATAATATCACTGGTGCTGATAGTAGTTCGTCCCCAGATGATTTTTGGCTGTTCAGAATAAATATCCAGAACACCTTTTTTTGTTCCTGAGTAGATGTCAATGCTCCTCGATGTATTGCCTACTAGCATTGGGAAACTTAATTCCTCTTTATATTCCATGGTTGAACATTTAGAGCGACCTTACATCAATATTCAAACTATATTTGAATAATATTAATTTATCATAACGCATAACAAGCTGCGCACAGATGCATTAAGTCGAAACATCACATCTTCGTGTAAGCACTAAGCCGCCATCGCGCCAAACGTAAAGCTAAAGACCCAATAATGATTGGTTGAGCTTGAATAATACATTCCCAATGTTGGTTGCATTAAAAATCTCAACATTGGTTGAAGTACAACAAAACCCTAATTTTGGTTAATACCCAATTTCTGACACATCATCATAATCACCTTATAAAAACGTGACAATGGGTGTCGAATGGGGCAAAAAGGCTTTCGACAACATATGTTCCCCTACTGATGGTTTTGTAATAGTGGTAAATAAAGTATTGTTCACTCGAACTTGTAAAGATTGAATTTAGATTTAATAAACTAATTTTTAAAGTAGAAAATATACAAAAAAGATGAAAATAATACTCACAAATACTGAGGTTACGGATTTCACATTTAACCAATTAAAGTGATTCAAACTAATCAATATTCATGCAATTCTTACATTTGATTTGATTCTAAAATATTGCAACAAGTAGATTTTCAAAATAACAATTGTATAACAAAAGCATGGAACATCTAACACCTAGGCCAAAGCATGTACCATCTAACGAAATCACAATTTCTTAATAAAAATCATTAAATCAATTTTTAACCTAGGCAAATAATCATAAAAGAATTTGCAAAAATTAATTAAAATAGAAATATACCACTTTTCTTGGAACAATGGCTTCCTCCATCACCTCAGCAAAGGGGTTTAGCTCTTCATGTTGAAAACACTCTCAAAATACTCATTCATTGCTCAAGAAGGTGTTTACAAATGGTAAAAAGAGTGAAAATAACTAAAACAACGAGTTTGCAATGTTTATAAGCGTTACAGACTCACTGTTACAGAGGGATAACTGTTTCCTGAAGATTAACGTTAAAATTGATAACAAAGTTGAGAGTAAACTGAGGCTAAGATTCCACTATTTTACAAATTTTAAAGTGATTCAGTTCAATAATTATAATTAAGCAATTCTTACGTTTAATTCAATTCTAAAATATTACAACAGGTAGATTTTTAAAACAACAATTGTATAACAAAAGCATGGAACATCTAAAACCTAGGCCAAAGCATGTACCATCTAACGAAATCACAATTGCTTAAAAAAATCATTAAATCAATTTTTAACCAAGACAATTAATCATAAATGAGTTGCATAAATTAATTAAATAAATATTACCACATAATCTTTGGAAAATTAGCTTCCTCCGTCGCCTCAGAGATGGGATTTAGCTCCTCATGTTGAAAACACTCTCAAAATACTCATTCATTGCTCAAAAAGGTGTTTACAAATGGTGAAAAAGAGTGAAAATAATGAAAACAGTGAGTTTGCAACGTTTATAAACGTTATAGACTCACTGTTACAGAGGGATAATTGTTTCACTGAAACTAAATGTTGCAAATGAAGATAAACGTTGCAAAGTTAAAAGCTTTAGCAACGTAATCTTCAAACTTTTTTCCATGGAAGCTTCAAAATTTTCGAAACAGAATCTTCATCTTCTTCATCATGATCATGAGCAGATTTTTGCTGGATTTTTGATTCTTCGTTTCTGGCCTCTCCAGCCCCCCCTTGATCATTCCTACGACTTTTATATTTTTAGTGCAGCCTCCCCAACTCGTAATAACTCCTCAAAATCTTCAATCAATTCTCACAAAAACTTCTCGGGAAGAAAATATATCTCGGTGATTTTTTTCATTTTCTTCTCGGTTGTATTTCCTTATGATGTCGTTTCCTTACTAAATCAAACAAGATATGATCCAGAGAATAAATGTATAAAATCAAATAAAAGTACCGAGTATTATCCCGAGATTTTTTTTCTCTTCTTTTGTTTTTACGTGAGAGAATATCTCACGAGTTTAAGTAGCACATCCTGTTTTGATTCTTAGTATCCCAAACTTTCAAAACTCTTCCTCATTAAGATAAGAAGATATATTGTCTTAAAAGCCTTATAAATCTCTTTCAAAATTCGATTCAAAATTCATGCAGATCAATAGATTTCTTTTCCCGCCAAATTGAATTTGAAATGGGCTTGGGTGCCTCGAACTAAATCTCGGGTGCCTTTATCAATTTTGGGTGGGTGCCTTTAGTATTTTTCTGGAATGCCTTTATAGCTTTTTGAGCCAATTTTTCCAAATGTTTATTTCTCCTAAAATACCTATAAACACAATAAAATCAAAATATAAGTACACAAAGTTCCAACAATATACAAATTGAGATCAAATAAGACACGAAAACGTGTCTATCAAATACCCCCAAACTTATTATTTGCTAGTCCTCGAGCAAATCTAATCTAGAAATAAATCCTAACTCACTTTCGCAGGCATCGCGATTGCACTTAGCGTGTGCAACAACCCTTTAAACCCATAGGTGTCCCTATCGGACGAGTTTTGTCTCGTGAGGGTTTACAAGAGATATACCCACAAAACCTTTACTCCAAACTTTAGTTACTTATGAATGATTGAGGGTAGATACTAAACATGCTATTTAGTTGGCATACTAAATTCTTCGGCTATGGGAATCATTACCCTATATGAGTCCAATTGTTGTACACGAGTTTGCACTCAGCATACTAAAATTCATACACGAATTCAAAGCTCTACTTAGATAGTCGTTCAACCACGAAACTCAGAATCTATCAAAATACAATCACATGAAAATAGAAGATGGATATAGACAAAATGAAGTTTGCGCATGTTGACTAAGGTGAACGGTGTTTCCCATATCTATCTGAAGGTCAGTGCTAGGATGAATCCTAATGGATTGAGATACACTCCCACTAGTCTTACTCCTAATATCGACTCAACTGGTATATACAAGGGCCCCAGCGGTCGATTTACTAAAACTAAAATAATTATTTATTATTTTTAAATGTACTGACAACATGATTGGATCAAATGAATCCAAGTGCATGCTCCTTATCAGCATCTTACATGATAGCTCTCATGGATCCTGCATTCCACGCTTGCTTAGGCGACAGAGACAGGGAGAACACACACATATTGCTATCAAAGTGTCAATACTTGATTTTTTTTATTTTTTTTTGTTGAGTAATGGTCTAAATAATACAATAATGGGGCTTGATCTCAAACACTCTACTTCATCCTGACAGAGATAACAATTCGATATTGATGCCCCACCAAATCACTTAGAGAAACACAAAAATTGCAAAAATAAAAACAAAAGGTGATATGGTCGAGATAGACTCCGAGGTATGGTGACAACTATCATGTTATTTCTAACACCTGAGCTAGGCATCCTTTTATGAATAGACCATTTAAATAGGCACACCAATTCCTATAGAAAAAGAGCTGAGTTTCTATCTACCTAGAATGGTTAGTATCATCCTGAATTGTTCACAAGTTTCTAGACTTTGGAGTTTCATATTTCACTAAAAGTTTCTCCCTTACCCCCAAACTTAAATCTAACATTGTCCTCAATGTTCTAAAGATGAATTAAATATATGAACAAGGAGAAATTGTTGCCAATCGAAGGAAAGGAGTTAAGGAAATATATTACCGTGTCGCACGAGCATGGGTTACCTCCAAAGAAGTGTTAAGTTTAAAGTCTTTAGCCAGACTAAGAAAGAATTAGTCACCTCATTAAATCATATAGCAATAGTCGGAATAACTGTGGGTCATCTGAATAAAATAATGCTATCCAAAATAGAAGAAAACTGCAGCAGACCCAGAAAGTGAACAAACCGAGCACACCCTTATCCATATCTAGTATCTTGTTTAAGACAACTACATCTAGTTGAGGTTCACGTTCGGGCTCTATGAAAGGATATAGATAAAATATTTTCATGAGTCGGATTTCCTTATAGGCGGAATCAACAGGATCATGTTGTAAAGTCTGGAGTAACTCAACTAATAAATTTGAAACACATAATAATAACCCGAATAATTGTGGATCCTCAAAGTCAATCAGATTTAACCCACAGAGTTATTGACTACAATGAAGGTGGTCATTCTTACGCAAATGTGTCGATTCTAATTTCCTTAAGTAATTAGGCTTAGTCTCAAAACTTAATAACTGACATATTTGAAATTCAAACGTTCCCACATATGGAAGAAAATGTTTTGGTGGGAAAACAAAGTCAATCTTGGTATTATTTCCTAGGTAAACCATATAGACCAGAGGATGAGTTTCTAACAATTGAACTTCTTTTTGGACATGATTAGGTTCGGGAAACAGTTCTTGAAGATAGTCTCTTAATATGGTAGAGGCACAAACATCAAGTCCCAAGTGAGGGACTTTTAAAAGAGTTAAAGGTAAAGCACAAGGAGAATGATAATCACCCCCAAACTTAGAATTTTGGGTGTCTCTAGATAGACTAGTCATAATTTCCCTAATTTTTAGATCATCAGATTCCTGAAAATGGTCAATTGCTTCTTCTAAGTTATAATCAGGTGGTGCAGTCTCACTCACATCTAAGATTTCTACGAGTTTATCTTTTTCGTTTGAGACTGTTGTCCCTGAATTGTTGGACTCTAAAACACTAGTCTCGGAATAGACTCGTTCCTCTAAACCATCGCCGTCTTCATAATAATGAGGAAATATTTCACCGTTTATAACAATGCTATCTCTAGTTAAATCCCTTTCCTCTTGAATAGGTGAATAATCATTAATATTATTAGGATTGGAACTAGAGACATCATTATTATCGTGAAACTCAATTTTTGTGAGAATTTCCTCATCATTATGACTATGGATTTCAATTTCCTCATCATCATAATAATATGAAGATGATTGAACATTATCTAAATAAATAATGTCTTCTATTTTAACCTCGTCCTCTAAATTAGGTAAATATTCATCATTATTATCAAGGGTAAAAGTGGAAAAACTAAATTAGCAATGAAGATTATTTTGAGCAATTCTTTCTTTTGTCTTTAACACAAACCTATCTGTATTCTCAGTCAACTGCTTGAGGGATTCTTCTAGAGAAAGAGTTGGACTACTAATTGTTCCCCTCACACTTAATTCAAACCTATTTGTTATCTAAGATATCTTTTTGAGTGATTCCTCAAGAGGCCTAATAGGTTCATGATGAGTACTAGGTTGCAACTGCTCTAGGGAATCCCTCTAAGACAAAGAACTCGAATTTTGCTCATTTTCATGTTTATAAGACGGGTGTATGTATGAATAGTAATTGGGATCACCTTGGTATGAGCAATAACCTTCAAAAGGTTGGTGGTGGTCCCGACTACTATCCACACCATGTTGATAGTACGGATAATGTCTATTTTGAAATTCAGTCGGATATTCATTGTATTGGTCCTCGTAATACCAGTTCGACATTTTCTTACAAAAACTTCCTAATATATTTACAAAAATGAACTCTAAAAATAAATCCTACCAGAAGGGGTTCTAAACAAACACAAACATGGCCGACTCAACCAAATCAAACCTACTGAATCTAGCAAACAAAAAGCATGATGGCTCCACTTAGATTGTTTCTAGACCAACTTCTATTTTTCCAAAAGGCAACTAGTTACAGTTTTAGCGAATCTCTCAGAACGATCTGAATTAGATTAAGTCGAATAGAAGCAGGATAAGCTCTAAGGAGCTTTGATAACCCTGCCTCTTTGGCGACTTTTCCTTGGGTTACAAGGCGGCTCTAATCAACTTAAAATAATATTTCTGAACTTTAAGTTAGGCTAACAAAGTAACCAATACAGTCCTTTTGAATGATTGTCCAATAACCTCGATACCCTATCGTTCTTCTTTCTAGTCAAATTTTAAGGATTAGGTTCGCGTTAGGTAACATGTTCCTAAGGCGGGCAAGAAGGAATCGGTGATGAAATCCGAGTCCTTATCTTATATAGCCAATCCTTGCCCTTTACTAGAAAATAAATCCGTATTCAATTTCTCGACATATATGCATACGAAGGAATACAGTAAACCCACTTGCAGGGGATTTGTGGGTTGATCGAGTCTTACCTCCCGTACCAGACGGGGGATGAATCGTTTGTAGTCGACTCTGGCCACTAACTCCTGTGTTAGTGTACGAACCCGAGGGGCCGAGACAATATCGTAATTGTCGTCCTTCCCTGTTGCAGCTTATATTTAAATACCCTTCCGTAGGGTTTGAAAATTAATAATAAAATCCAAAATCGAAAGTCCAAAAATAAGAAAAAACAGAAAAATACCTAGAATTATTATAAAAATAATAAGAATTTCCTAATAAAGTTTTCTAAAAAGAAAAATAAAAATCCTAAATTTTTTTTAAAAAAATATTAACTAAAAAAGATCTTGTCTTCTTTTTCCATTCTTTTCGCTTTGTCTTTGACTCCAAATCTTAAATCAATCAATATAATCTTTAGCTCCAATTTCTTTTTGATCCAAAACCTGTGATACAAAGAAAAATACCCAAAAAACATAAAATAGAACAAATAAAAATAAAAAATAAAAATCTAACTAAACTAATTAACCTAAAAAAATCTAAAAACAAGTCTGCGTCGGCGGCGCCAAAAACTGATATGATTTTGTAGTTGTGGTAAATAATGGTTCGTTCAAGACTTGTGAAGATTTGTTTTTAAACTTAATTTGTAGACTAAAACTAGCAAAACTCAAATAAAATTGATAACAAAATTGAGAATAAACCGAGGCTAAGATTCCACTATTTTCCAAATTTGAAAGTGATTCAATTCAATAATTATAATTAAGCAATTCTTACGTTTAATTCAATTCTAAAATATGACAACGGGTAGATTTTTAAAACAACAATTGTATAACAAAAACATGGAACATCTAAAACCTAGGCCAAAGCATGTATTATCTAACGAAATCACAATTGCTTAACAAAAATCATTAAATCAATTTTAAACCAACGCAATTAATCATAAGTCAATTGCATAAATTAATTAAATAAATATTACCACATAATCTTTGGAAAATTAGCTTCCTCCGTCGCCTCAGAGATGGGATTTAGCTCCTCATGTTGAAAACACTCTCAAAATACTCATTCATTGCTCAAAAAGGTGTCTACAAATGGTGAAAAATAGTGAAAATAATGATAACAATGAGTTTGCAACGTTTATAAACGTTACAGACTCACTGTTACAGAGAGATAACTGTTTCACCGAAACTAAATGTTGCAAATGAAGATAAATGTTGCAAAGTTAAAAGCTTTAGCAACGTAATCTTCAAACTTTGGGCCACGGAAGCTTCAAACTTTTCGAAACAGAATCTTCATCTTCTTCATCATGATCATGAGCAAATATTTGTTGGATTTTTGATTCTTCGTTTCTGGCCTCTCCAGCCCCCCCTTGATCATTCCTACGACTTTTCTATTTTTAGTGCAGCCTCCCCAACTCGTAATAACTCCTCCAAATCTTCAATCAATTCTCCCAAAAAATTCTCGGGAAGAAAATATATCTCGGTGATTTTTTTGATTTTCTTCTCGGTATTTCCTTATGATCTCGTTTCCTTACTAAATCAAACAAGATATGAACCAAAGAATAATTGTATAAAATCAAATCAAAGTACCGAGTATTATCCCGAGATTTTTATTCTCTTCTTTTGTTTTTACGTGAAAGAATATCTCACGAGTTTAAGTAGCACATCCTGTTTTGATTCTTAGTATCCCAATTTTTCAAAACTCTTCCTCATTAAGATAAGAAAATATATTGTCTTAAAAGCCTTAAATCTCTTCCAAAATTCGATTCAAAATTCATGCAGATGAATAGATTTCTTTTCCCGCCAAATTGAATTTGAAATGGGATTGGGTGCCTCGAACTAAATATCGGGTGCCTTTATCAATTTTGGGCGGGTGCCTTTAGTATTTTTCTGGGGTGCCTTTATAACTTTTTGGGCCAATTTTTTCCAAATGTTTATTTCTCCAAAAATACCTATAAACACAATAAAATCAAAATATAAGTACAAAAATGAGTCTAACAATATACAAATTAAGATCAAATAAGACACGAAAACGTGTCTATAACCTACATGTCTACTACGACATACTAAAAGAGCATCCCATTTCGAATAACGGTATAGGAGATATGATTTAAACCCTATGCGAACTACAATATGAAACTGTCAGAATTTCAGCTAAAATTTCATGGAAGGCTACTGTTTTCTCCGTTTGACAACCAAAATAAGCTCAAAACCCAAATCCTTCCCCGAGAGGACGTACCCATCGATTTCAGGATTCCGAGTTGGGGCTGATCATCAAAAACAGACATTGTATGAAGAATCTACATCGTTTTTACTAAAGGACGTCATATCTGAAATTTTAGGGCATAAGAGCTAGTACCCATGGATGTAAATAACAATAATGATATTCGAAAGCTTTAAGGAGAAATGGCTTTAGATAGCAAACAAGAGAAGGAAATAAAAATAATAAGAAAATAGGGAAATTGTGGGACCGGTGCCAACCGGAAGGCCTCCCTTGGCGGTTCCTACTCCAATATTTTCTCCAAACTTTATTTTTAGTTTTATTTTAGGATTTCCTCGTTCCATTACTCTTTTGCTTTTTTTACCAAAACACGGACTCTCTTGCTTCAAAGACCATAGCTCTGCAGAGCTATATAGAGTGGTCCCGCTACAATTTAATTGAAATATAATTATTTTAATATTTCCTAAATTTTGGTTTTCTCGCCAATTGGCTGTTTCACATAATCCTCTGTTTTAAATATTATCAAAAATATTACTAGAGAGACGACATGATACGCGAAGCATAGTCCCATTGATTATCGAATTCGTGCTTATCCCATAATTGGAACTACCCTTGACCGATTCCACCTTGGTCGGTCCTCCTTCTCTGGGATTTTCCCTCTTCTCTAGTTGGTATCTCCATTAGTCCCTCATCTACCATTGGTCCGTCTGCCATTTGGTTTATCTGCCATTGGTCCGTCTGCAATTGGTTCATCTGCTATATTAGGGTTTACTATTTCGATTGGTCCCGCTACCAATATTTAAAATAACCTTAATTTGTCTAACTCTGATGAAGCTAAATATTATTACAATCGCTAGCACTCGCACGACCTAGCGCTCACGCGACTTGAAGCTCGCACGACTTGAGGCTCGAGCGACTTGATGTTCGAACGACTCAGTGCTCGGACGAGTTCGCTCATGTCAATACATACGTCTTTGATCGATCCGATAATATCATTAGATCTATGATTGCTTCTCAGATGACACAATGATACACCACAACTACTAACTATATCGATCAGACTCTCTACGTCTACGATCTATTAAACATCACTGCTTGTTTCAGCACACAACTGGTGCTTCATCCATTAATGAGTTAACATGATAGACCATTTATATGCTAAGACCGACAGTCTAGCTAGGTCAACAACAAACCAATTAATACATGTCTATGAAATAGACTTAACCATGCTCGAGACATTAATTATATCACACGGGGGGATATTCACTAGGGTCTGGCGGCCTATAACACGTGCGTTATATCAACACACCCACGACGAGAAGTATAAATGTCGTGTCGGCAGTTGAAGGAGTGAATGGAATAGTGGTCGCACAATTGTCAAGTCCTACTAGCACGATAGAGTTAGTTATCAACACACGATTTCCACTTCTCTACTCTCCCACTCCTTTGCAACTGCCACCACTTATGAGATCAATGTGTGAACTTCTTCTATTATAAATAGGTTCTTCAACCTATCATCAAAACGACAAGAAATTTTGGAGAGAATTGGAAGACAAGAGTTTTATCTCCCAAGCACTTGAATGATCACAGAGTTATCATTTTTGTGACTCTTATAAAACTCACTTTTATCTTGACATCAGTTTAACACACCTCATCATCATTGATATTCAATTCCATTGATCCCAATACTCTTTCTGCTTCCCTCTCTACAGATCAACCCTTCTCATTCCTTTGTGACTGAAATGGGTTATTAATCTCTCAGTTGCAAAGCCAATTTTTCAAGTTTCTCAATTTTCTCAATTTCAAGATGGTTGATATTCGTTTGCTTTGACTGGCATTAGTCTTCTTCATTATTTACATATTTGCCCTTAAATCGTTTTTACCCACAAATATTTTGGCGGCCACAATAGGTTACTAATCTCTCAGTTGCAAAGCCAATTTTTCAAGTTTCTCAATTTTCTCAATTTCAAGATGGTTGATATTAGGTATGGTTAAGTAACCACTCCTAACGTGAATTCTTCCAATACCAGTGATGGTGGTACTTCATATAACAATCCTCTGGTTACCAATGATGACAATGTTATTCATCCTCCATCTGAGCAACATACTGAAGAAGCAAGGGATGAACAAATTTCTCCAACAATTGTTGATTTAATGCAGACACATGAAACCTTTTCCAAGACTCAAAAAGGGATGGATATAACTCAGAAGGAGGTTCTTACCTTCCTCAAGGTTCTTACTGAGAAATTGACGCCAGCAGAACATACTAGAAACGCTTCTAAAGAAACTGTTGATGCCAATACTTCAAGGGGTCATGCTCAAGATGACGATGAAGTTCGCATTCTCGCTGATCGTCAACAACCCAACTTCGTCACTCGTGAAGATTTGGAGCTACTTCTCCAAAATAGAAGAAAAGAGAATTCGTCTGTTGTTCATGAACATCAACCCCCTTATCCCTATGAACTACAGAGGATCCCTCTTCCTAGGGGATATTCATCCACTTCATTCTCACTTTATGATGGATATGGAAATGCTCGTGAACACATTTCATGAATTTTGGAATCACTAGGGGAACATGAATACAATCATGTACTTCGCCTCAGAGAGTTTTCCAAATCTCTTATTGGAAGAGAATACACTTGGTACAATAACATCGCTCCCAAAATTATTACTAAATGGTGTGAGATGGTCAATGCCTTCTATAAGAAATACTTCTTTGTGTATGAACAAGTTACATTATCAGACTTCGGAAGGATGTTTCAGCGATCAAGTGAATATCCTAACAATTATATGCAGAGGTTCAGGGTCTAAGCACTAGATTGCTATGACCAGAATGTTACTGAGCTCCAATTGGTGGAATTTTTCATCAGTGGTATGATACCATTCTATCGTGCTTTACTGGAGAATTTACGATTCCAGATAATCTCTGAGTTACATGAAGTTGTCAAGAGATCTGTTATTATTGCACCTGCTTTACTTAAAAGGACAAGGCCTCCTATCAAGAATGAAGAAGTTCGTGAGACTCGGAGCAGTCGACGCTTGGCTCAAAGGCAATTCAATACAAACCATCTGTAGGTGTTGTGGATGAAGGAAGCAAGATGAAAGCCTCAACATCGGAGCCACAACCCAAGCGTGCAGCTCCAGCACCAATTCCAGCTCCAGCACCACAGGAAGGTCGACTACCTCGAAGAGCTAATCAACTAGCTACAGCTTCACCACTGGCTCAATGCCAACAACAATAACCAAGAGAAGCCCCAGCTACTACAGACTTTCCACCTCCAATTCAAGAAGTTATCGAACTTTTGGAAATCTGGATACATGACGGCGCTATTAACTTACCTTTTATCCGACGTCCACCAGTAGAACAAGAAATGGCAGATCCAAAATATTATCATTTTTCACAGATTTGTTAATCACCCAGCAAGTGATTGCAATAACCTGAAGAGGATCTTCAAACAGAAGATCGAATCAGGAGAGTTAGAACTGGGGACTGAAGGTGTACACAGAAACCCTCTCCATATCAGGAACTTCACTATGTCTGAAGAACCAACCAATCAAGTAGTTCAGTCTCTGATGGAATGTATATGTTAACTTCTTTATCTTTCAAAGGCACAAGACAAGGATTTGTTTGCAGTTCTTAATCACATTGTGTCTGGAAGAAGACTACCTCAACTCAATGAAGATAAATCACGCACCAAACCTACACAGATGGCCAAAGATGGAGAGAAATGTGACTAGGGAATTCTCACTGTAGCTGGTCTCAGAGACACTGAATTTAAGAAAACCTTGATTGATGTCGGCAACTACCATCAACATTATTCCTATCAAGACACTCAGAGCCGTTGGGATCATACGAAGTGAAGCTGTCCATGCACCTACTACTATTCAAGATCCTGAAAGAAGACCAGTGAATGTATATGGCTATATTGATCTTCAAATTCAAATGAAATCTGCATGTTCTACAACCAAATTTTACATAACAAAGGAGGATCTGGGTTATGACATGGTTTTGGGTCGTCCATAGCTACATTGCAACAATACTGCAGCCATTAAGACACCTTTATTACCATATCCACCTCAAGCAAACAACCTTGCACCTCAGCAGAAGTTTATGACAGATAACCCTCTTTTGTACCTAGATGAATACCGAGAATTGGTGGCCATGAAACAGAAGCCAGGAGAATGTGCGACATCATATGTGGATAGGTATCATGCTCAAGTACAACTTGTTGAATTCGTCTCTCTACCTCTCAATATCCCCCACGCCCTTTATGTATGGGGACTTGAGTTTGCTGGAAAACTCAATTCTGCACTGATCAGACGTTATGAATGGGTATCATCACCTCTCCGATATTTTGCTAAGTGGATGAAGCAGACTCCCCTTCAAGTCCAACATCACATTGAGTCGTTCGTCACTCATATGATGTCCAACTATGGCAAAGAGCATCATGGATACTTTCCTATGACACTAAGGGAGTATCCACACGTGCCTCAACACCACCTTAAGAAACTCCCCACATATCCATACGAATGGAATGCTAGCACTAGCACAAAGATGAAAGAAATGTCCTACCAACAACATATATTCAGGGCTAAGCCAGTGAGAGTTAATGATTTTCAAGTAGGAAACTGGGTTATGAAGGCAGCAAGATGCATCGTCGCTATAAGACAAGCTTTGAATGGGAAGGGCCGTTCATGATTGCTAAAGATGTTATTAGTGGATATTACAAGTTAATTGATGAAGACGGAAATCGGTAGAGGTGGCAATACAAGAAAAATGGCTCAAGGCATTTGACCGTGAGGCATTTGGCGCCTGAAGCATTTGGTGTTTAAGGCTTTTTACGCTCTAAGCATTTGATGCTCGAGGCATTCGATATATGAAACATTTAGGGATTTTCATATCTATTTGTAATTTAAATTCCTCCAAAATTGTATGCAATACCTTTTGCATTCAGTAGTCAAATCCTCTTTCAGTAATCTAATTCTCAATTTCCTTAAACCGGAAAATCCTTATCATTCCAAAAGAAAGTCTTCACAATCGTATTGGATAAACGTCTACTTATTTAAGCTCAAAACAAAAACAAGTTCAAACTAAATAAAATCTTCTGTCTCTCAACGATCTAAGAAAAACCCTTTGTCTCTCAAAACATATAAGGTTCTGAAAAATAAAGAAAATGACTAAGGAAAATCAGCTAAGAATGGCTTTTGCCCATCACTGCAAGCTTTCTTCATGTCATCAAAAACATTCTTCTCTAACTCCATCTTTTGAGTCAATCTTGCGACTTTTGCCTCTGCTTGCATAATATAATCACTAGAAGGAGTCGCAACCGTGGAAGCTCGGGACTTTATAACAATATAAATTTCTCGACGAAGCCATTCAATGTTGAAGCCGTAGCGCTCAGAGGTCTCTAAATGAAGTTCCCAATCAGCCAATATTCCGTCTGAGATAATGTCCTCGCAGCAGTACACATCTCATGAATGACACGCAATACTGCTTCTACACGCCTTGCCAGAAGAGAATATAACTTGTTCTTTTTAGTAGAAGAAATGTGACCATATTTCTGCCACACCTGAGTATACAACTCGGCATATTCGTTAGGTAAACTGAAACCACCAATTAATACATGAGATTGAAAAGACTCACCGAATGAAGGATTGAAAGAAACGCCAACATTAGGATATTCAATCATCTCTGTATCATCTTCAGTCGTGGTAGCACTCTTTTGGATTTCAATATCAACAATGACCTCGGTAGCACCAATATCATGACTCTGAAAATTTTGAATGGCCTCAGCACCGTCTTGGTTTGTAGGAATGCTCACATCATCATTGTCGAGACCGTTTCCCGGTTTTTCGCCATTTTCAACCTAATATGGCAATTTCATGAGTTAGAGTATTCCGAGCATAAAATACAAGAACCAAATATATATTTCAGAGTACGAAGGTATTAATGACATAAAAATTTATTATCAAGCATCCAAGACACAAGCAAATATCCTAAAACACATAAAAGGCGTTTTTACACCAAGCTCGTCAGACGCAATTCTACACTTCCATGCACAAAGTTCCTAGATGGTAGCATTTGGTGATGAATTAATGGGTGATTTCTATACCAATCTCTTTGTATAGATGTCCCTTGCAACATATCAAATTTCACATCAATCAAATAAGCGAGCTAAGAGATATGAGCGAAACGGTAAACTATCTAATGGCTGAAAAGTTCATGAATTCTTCCTGACTTTTACTATTTCACCTTTTTGAGGCCCTGATTGAACTCAAAACTCAAATCCCTACGTATTAAGAGATACATCATCTCCTGGTCATGAAAAAGTTCGGGTAGATCACCGAAAACGGACTCCGTATGAAGATTTTACGGCGTTTTCAGTAAAGGCCTTATTTCTGAATTTTTCTAAAAAACGAATTACGATGGGATTCCTCATTCATTCATATGGGTTCTCATTCATTCAATCAATCAGAGATATAAGGAAGATAATAGAAACACATAATAAAAGGATTACTATTCAAACGAGTCCCGGTTTCATCCACAAACAAAAAAAAAACAAACATACCAAAGCATTAAAGTAATGTCTGCAAAGGGAAAGAAGATCGGCGTAACATCCAAAAGATCTAATCACGAGATTTATTTTCGTCTTCATGTTCATTGTCTTCGGCATCACCGCTTTCAAATTCTTCTTCCAGGTCATGGTTAGAGTTTTCTTCAGGAATCTCTTCGAAACGTCCATCTGGGTTGCCATAAACCATCCCCGCGTGATCTTCTTTCGGAGAATGTGGTTCGACTTCAAGATCAGTGTTTTTCCAATTGGAAGGATGTTCATCTACATCAGAATCCGAAGCAACACCATTAACATGAACATAACTTTTCTCTTCAACCTCAAGCCTCCCTTGTTCAAGTCGGCGATGCTTTTGTTGATTAACAACAAATTTTTCATCTTCAAGCTTCCTCCTTTATGCTATTTCTTCACGTCTCTGATCTTTTTCTATGCCCACTAAAGCTAAGAAAGAATAGACTCGGACCTTGAATACATTCAGATGATTAAGAGGCATACCACTTATCAATTGCGTAACTTTACCGAAAGGATCATCTATTTCAAAAAACACATCTGCAAAAATCCTCATTCTTGGTCTCTTGTTTATCTGCTGAGTTTGCTTCCTTGAAAACTCAGTGTTATAACTACGACTTCGAGACGCCATGACCTATTGCAAAAAAGGTGAACACAATATTCAAGTCAATAACAGAGTGAGAGTACAAGAATATCTTTCCAAAATAACGGATAAATCATCCATGCTTTACCAATCTATGCTCTATATACGATGTTCTATCATCTTAAAACCACGATTACATCAACTATTACTCCTTCGATGATTGATTCGACGTCGTTGGAGCATTATATAATCAGAATTTCTAGTAAAAAATCTAACGATTAAACACATTTATTTTATTTTTTTATGTTAGTAAAAATCACCATTTAAATACTTATTGCGTCACATTACTGTACCACACTAAGCAGGGGACTTAATGTATATGGTGGATTTTTAACAAAATATAAAATAGTAATATCATCTCTACCCAGTAGTAGAATCAAAAAAATAATATTGTATGCTACTGACTTAGCATCAAAAGCATAAAGTTCATATTTCATATTCTGAAAGAGAATTAAAATATCGAATTCTTACTATAGGCATCTCACATTGATGTTGCACTCTCTCTAAAATATATATACGATATTAGAGCCTCACCCGACTGAGTTCTTAATATCCTGCATACAAAACTAGCACCGTGCAACTCAATGCTTACTCCTCTACAATGATAGGAAAACTTATAGATGCATTGGACACTACTATAGAGCAACATTGTCCTCATAATATCACTGGTGCTGATAGTAGTTCGTCCCCAGATGATTTCTGACTGTTCAGAATAAATATCCAGAACACCTTTTTTGTTCCTGAGTGGATGTCAATGCTCCTCGATAGATTTCCTACTTCCATAGAGAAACTTAATTCCTCTTTATATTCCCTGGTTGAATATTTAGAACGACCTTACATCAATATTCAAACTATATTTGACTAATATTGATTTATCATAACGTATAACAAGCTGCGCACAGATGCATTAAGTCGAAACATCGCATCTTCGTGTAAGCACTAAGCCTCCATCGCGCCAAACACAAAGCTAAAGACCCAATAATAATTGGTTGAGCTTTAATAACACATTCCTAATGTTGGTTGCATTAAAAATCTCAACATTGGTTGAAGTACAACAAAACCCTAATTTTGGTTAATACCCAATTTATGACACATCATCATAATCACCTTATAAAAACGTAACAATTGGTGTCGAATGGAGAAAAATATTCTCAACAACATATGTTTCCCTACATGTCTACTATGAAATGCTAAAAAGGCATCCCATTCCGAATAACGGTCTAAGAGATATGATTTAAACCCTAGGCGAACTACAATATTGTTTTCTCCGTCAGAATTTCAGCTAAAAGTTCTTGGAAGGCTATTGTTTTCTCCGTTTTACAACCGAAACAAGCTCAAAACCTAAATCCTTCTGAGAAAGGACATATCCACCGATTTCAGGATTCCGAATTGGGGTTGATCATTAAAAACGGACATGGTATGAAGATTCTACAGCGTTTTTACTAAAGGACTTCATATCTGAAATTTCCAGGCATAAGGGCTAGCACCCATGGATGTAAACAACAATAATGCTCTTCGGAGCAAAACTTCAAAGAGCAAAGCTTTGAATATGAAAGCTTTAAGGAGCAATGGCTTAAGAGAGCAAACAAGAGAAGAAAATACAAATAATAAGAAAATAGGGACATTATGGGACCGGTGCCAACTGGCCGACCTCCCTTGGCCGGTCCCTACTCTCATATTTTCTCCAAACTTTATTTTTATTTTTATTTTAGGGTTTCCTCTTTCCATTAAAACTATTTTGCTCTTTTTACCAAAACAAGAGATCTCTTGCTTCAAATACCATAGCTTAGCAGGGCTATATAGAGTGGTCCCGCTACCATTTAATTAAAATATTATTATTATCCTAAATTTTGATCTTCACACCAATTGGATTTTACACCAAATCCTCTCTTTTAAATATTATCAAAAATATTACTAGAGAGACGACATGATACGCAAAGCATAGTCCCACTGACTATCGAATTCGTGCTTAGTCCATAATTGGACCTACCCTTGGCCGGTCCCACCTTGGTCGGTCCTCCTTCTATGGTATTTTCCCTCTCCTCTAGTTGGTATCTCCACTAGTCCCTCATTTACCATTGGTTCGTCTGCCATTTGGTTTATCTGCCATTTGGTTTATCTGCCATATTAGGATTTACTATTTCTATTGGTACCGCTACCAATATTTAAAATAACCTTAATTTGTCTTACTCTGATGAAGCTAAATATTATTACAATCGCTAGCGCTCGCACGAGTTGATGCTCACACGACTTGGTGCTCGTACGACCTAGTGCTCACGCGACTTGAAGCTCGCACGACTTGAGGCTCGAACGACTTAATGTTTAAACGAGTCATTGCCCAGACGAGTTCGCTCATGTCAATAAAAACGTCTTTGATCGATCCAATAATCTCATTAGACATATGCTTACTAATTTAACAAGATCATTCGAGTATCATTGCTTCCCAACTGACACAATAATACACCACAACTACCAACTACATCGATCAGACTCTCTACGTCTACGATCTATTAAGCATCACTGCTTGTTTCAGTACACAACTGGTGCTTCATCCATCAATGAGTCAACATGATAGATTTATCTATATGCTAAGACCGACAGTCTAGCTAGGTCAACAACTGACCAATTAATACATGTCTATAAAATAGACTTAACCATGTTTGAGACATCAATTATGTCACATAGGGGGATATTCACTAGGGTTTTGGTATGGAGGCCTACAACATGTGCGGTGTAACAACACACGCACGACGAGAAAGTATAAAATTCGTGTCGGCAGTTGAAGGAGTGAATGGAATAGTGGTCAAATAACTGTCAAGTCCCACTAGCACGATAGAGTTGGTTATCAACCCACGATTTCCACTTCTCTACTCTCCTACTCTTTTGCAACTGCCACCATTTACGAGATCAATGTGTTAACTTCTTCTGCTATAAATAGGTTCTTCAACCTATCGTAAAAGCGACAAGAAATTTTGGAGAGAATTGAAAGATAAGAGTTTTATCTCACAAGTACTTGAATGATCACAAAGCTATCATCTTTGAGACTCTCATAAAACTCACTTTTATCTTCACAGCAGTTTAACACACCTCATCATCATTGACATTTTATTCTATTGATCTCAATACTCTCTCTACTTCCCTCCCTACAGACCTACCCTTCTCTTTCCTTTGTGACTGAAATAAAATTCGAACGGTTATTTCTTGATTTAGGCCAATTTCGTATAGACTGATCTCTCGAATCTTAAAAGTACTTATACAATATAAATGTTTAGCGTTTAATGATTTGGTCTTTGATCGATTTACCCTTCAAGAAACTTGCCTCAACTGGCATAACTTGATCTCTTATTTGTTCTAACTGGCATTAGTCTTCTTCATCATTTCCATATTTACCCTCAAATCATTTTTACTCACAAACAGCTGCACGGACAGTTGTTTAAAGGCCAATATTTTGTGTGTATAAATGAAGATTTAACCAATGTTCCCTTTATAAAAGGTGTTCGCTTAAGTATCCACTATAACATGTTAAAAGGGAATGTTGTTTGGACTTATAGTTTGGAATATATAACTTGGAATGTACAGGTAGTCAAGACTGGTAATTTCTGAGTTCATCACTTGTGCAGGTTTTGCTGTGTGATTTGAGGCAATTTGGACTCTGAATTAGGTATGAGTTTCTTCTAAGAATATGTAAGCGGTTGTCCGTTCTTTCCAAAATGATATATATGCTTATTTTGTTTCTCTACTTTAGAAATTATGGCTTCTCAAACATAGTATGGCAGTGCTGGGAAATTTAGAAAAAGGATTCCGTTGGGGTTTTTCTCTAATCTTCCTCTATGTTTATAAACAATTTGGAAGATAAATTGGCCCTTGACATGAACTAGGAAGTTGTTGATTGTGAGATCTTTACAGAATGGAAACAAGTGCCTGATTTGGCTCCATAGTTTATATTTTATAGTTCCGCAAGTATGACATACTACAACTACTGAGACACATTGCTTGTTCGCTTTTTAGAAGTATACTAACGGATATGCTGGTCACTTTTTAGGCATTAGATACAACTAGTGAAGTTTACAATTGCAACCAATGTAGTGATCTTATTTTAAATTACTTAGACCAAATGTGTCATCTGTGGATCACCAATGGAGTATGGTTGTGACTATAAACTATTTAGACTCCGAATCCGAAGTACTAGTCACATAATATTTTAATCATTTGGTATGGATCTTGTATCCTAGTTTCTCTTGAATATTGCTTATGTGTTGTGGCTAAGGTGAACAATATATCATCGATGTTTTTGTATATTTTACAGTTCTTAGTATTTTTGTTGTGCAAAGGGGAATATAAATGAGCATGGAACTGCTTTTGTTTCTTTCGAATCTGGTAGTAGTAGTGGAACGATCCCATTATAGATCGTAGTAAGAATTAATTGTCTATGGTTGTCTGTTGTGCTATGGGACAGTTGAGCAATTGCTTTGTACTTCCTGGAACTATTTTAGTACAGTTAATTGCATCTGCAGCATATTGGGGAGATTGACATTCTCGTTTAACTGGTATAAAATGTGATTTGTCATTTTACCTGATTTACGTATCTCGGTAAACATTTTATGGACCTTGAATCCTTTATTTTCCTGCCTTATGATTATCTTGTAGCTTAAAGGGACGTTTTAGTTACGATTACTTGTATTAGGGGTATAGGTAATGTTTTCTCCTAAACACATATATATATATTTATATATGGCGTTAGAACTGAAGTTTTAGTACTGACATGATGTCTATTTATAATTATGAATTCCTTGAAGATGAATTCATGTTCCTTTATTTTTAGGAAGTACTGGACAATGAGAAATTAGCTAATTAGTTAGCTAGTTATAATAAGGTTGTCCTGGACTAGATGAGTTTGAATTATTTCTGTAAATTCTCTTGTCTTATGAAGCTGGTCATGTGGCTTTCATTTTTACATGTGGATACATTGTGGTTTTGAGATATGACGCATTTTGGAAATATTCTTGTTTATGTTTAAATGTTCCAATGCTTGAATATTGAATATGAATTGGCATAATGTATGGGATGGATTCCAGTACCCTAAATATACTAAATATAAGTATTTTATGAGAGATAGTTGCTTCTACGGTATACAATTCTCACTATACTATCTAAGGGATGATTGTTATTCTAAACGGGATAGTTCATATCACCTAGTAGGAGATAGTTGCTGCAATTGTTGTTAGTTCATACTATCTAAACAATAATGAGAGATGAACTATGGTCATGCTTGATCCCTTCGAGCTACAGAGGAGGGTACGTAGGAAGCCGCTCTGCGGTTCAGCACAAGGTTGTTCATATCATCTGAAAGTGTTGATTGTTGCGCAGTTATTCATACCATCAATTTGGAGATGATTGCAATCTTCTCGAGGTAGTTGATGTCCAATTACTTGATGTTCATACTACCTAATGCGTGATTATTATTACCATCCAAGGTAATTCATATCATCTGATAATTGTGCAAAACGTGCGACAAGAGATGGTTATACGACAAAATCGTACTTTCAAGGAGGTTCGAGAGATCAAAATCGAATAGGACGAGCCTAAACCAAGAAATGGCCATTCACGTCCTGCTTCAATCACAAAGTTGGAGAAGATTAGGTAGGTCTTAGGGAAGGGAAGCAAAGAAGGTTGAGAAATATCAGTGTGACATGTAGTGTGAAGAAGAAAAGGATTCCCAGAGAGGAATCGCTAATTCTGTATGCTTTGTTTCTCCTGACCTGTTTTGTCTTGTTGTTGAATGAATAAGAACTACTTATTTACAGTTCAAAGGAGGCACATTGTTTTCTCGTAAGTCGTGGAATTTAGGGAGAGATAAAGAAGTGATGATTGTAGTGGGGTGGTGTCCAAGAAGTAAGGAGGACCTGTCATACCACTACTCCTCATCCTCTTAATTGCTTTGTAACCGCCCACTCCTTGTTACCTTCTTGTTCGTAGAGGTGGTGCCACTACCCATAATTTTTGTAGACCGCCAGACCAATACCCCAATGAGAATCCCCTATGTGTTGTATTTGATATCTCGTGGAAATAGTTGAGTCATAAGCCACTATTGTTTTGATCAAGTCAAGTCAAGTCAAATGACTTGCTAAGTCAGTGAGGCAAGTTACGCGACTCACTGGTTGATAATCAGACTGATTAGTGTCGAGTCTAGGAATTTCAGTGGCCATGTACTTGCTTAGAAGTAACATGACATATTTAATGTCTAAGTATTAGCTCAGAAGTGGCTTAGCATAAATCTAAGAGGCACTTGAGGCCAAATTTTGTGGAGGGCTTTTTAAGCAAGGAGGCCTACTAAAATTCATATAAGATCTATTATTGGACCCATATTGAGAAGAAAGGCGTATTTCTAAGGGAAGTATCTAACAAAGCTAACACTAGATACTTAGCACAAATAATAATGTGCTAGCTCTTTTAATATAAAAGGTTAATGTGCTAACGTCTCAGGAGTAAGACCAATATGCATAACTTTTGGTAAATGTTAACTAAACTAATGCTAGGAAGCTAGTGTCAAGGAGGTTTGAAGTTAGCACTTCAATCATGTATAGTTATCGCTAATGTAATTGTGGCTAAGTCGCTAAGTATATATATGTTAGGCCAAGAGACGCGCTAGAGCTAAATACTTATTGGCTAGGGCGTTAAGTTATGGAGGACGCTAGGGATGCGCTACAGTAAAGACGCATCAGTCTATGGCACCAAGGGACGCATTACGCTGCTAGGGCGTAAAGTGCTAGGAGACGCATTAGGCTAGCTGGGAGGGTCGCGTTGGCCTTGTGGCCCGCTTGTCTTGGCAGGACCGCGCTAGGCTTGGCTTGGGACGCATTGGCCTTGGAAGGGACGTGTTTGGAGATCCAAAATACGTTGGAGAGTCAAGGGGCGTGCTGGAGTTGGTGGCACGTTATGGGGTATGCTGGAGTATGAGACGCACTGGATAGGGCACATTAGCTAGGTAGGGCCGGTTCTCGGTGTCACGCTAGCCAAAGTACTTGACCAAGAGGAGTTAGCGCTTTTAGCGCTAGGGTAAGGTTTAGCACTTTTAGTGCTAGGGTTGAGGTGCCAAGGTGGTGACACGCTAGCTAAGGCCTCATTAGGCCAAGATGTGTTATCTAAGACCATGTTAGGTTAGTTGGCGCTTCCCAGGTGCTAGGTTTAGCGCCAGAAAAGTTAACGCTTTTAGCGCTAAAGTGGCTAACTAGTGCCAATGCGTTGCTAAGCCAAATAACTAACGCTAACTTGGCGCTGATAGGAGAAAAGGATAGGGTTAGCCTATCTTAGAGGATCAATGCTTCTTTTATGGCATTACTTCTTGATTGTGGCGTATCCGAGAGGAGTGACGCATAATTTGTGGCTTATATTTAAGCAAAGTGCTAAAGTAGCATATTTGAGCTCAGAAGAGAAATTTGAGAAGCATTCATTGCGAATGAAGCGTTAATCTAGAATATATTTTAGGGTTTAAGCATTAGCTACTCCCGAATTTGATAGATGTTGCTGGAACATCGATGGGTATTCGAGACAGGTTCAAGGAATTCGGCCGTGGAATTTATGCGACTTGAAAGTAGCTCGATATGGCATGAATATTATGAGTATTGAGGAGGCTGCAAGCCCATTTTAGAATGTCTGTAGTTGTTTTGAGAAGACTCAAGTTGCTCTATACTAGTGGGCAAACCAACAAGGAGCTTGAGACTTATTATATAGAGATTATAGACTATATTGTTAGCATAAAATGCATGTAGCCTTTTGTAGAGATTGTATCCTCAATTCGCCCATGGAATATAAGTAGGAATACAATATTTTATATTTTGATGTGAAGTCAGAAGTATGCGCACAAATACGTACGGATATTTCTATGTTCCTGTAACTAGGCAGAAAGGCGATTTTACAATTCTGACCTTTGTCAAAAACTCACCATATACGTAGGTAGTTCATATCATATATCTGATACATGTAATAAAGATGATTATTAACGTTTGAGGTAATTCATATCATTTAGCTCAATTTGTGAGAGAATAGATGATTATTACTGTTCGAGGTAATTCATATCATAAGAGAAGGGATGATTATTGCCTATAGTGGCAACCATTGATCTAGAAATGATTACTACGGATGGTTATTGCCTATAGTGGCATTTCATACCATTGATCTGGAAACAATTACTAACTCTTTTGAGTAGTTCATATCATTTGAAAAAGATGGTCTGTTGGGATTGACCTGGTACTGTGAATTGCCAGGCCCACTGGGGCTCCCACCTACGGGTGGCTATCCGGAAGACCGTTAGCCGTAACGATGGATGGTATCTGACTACCCTGATATTTGCACTGGCCATCCCTCACTCGTCTGATACAATGTATGTTATCAAACCTTAATTGGCTCCCATTTGTGGGTGGCAACCCGAAAAATCGTTACCTGTAAAGGTGGTTGGTATCCGACTGCTCTGGCAAGAGATACTATATTCTCACAGTAAAACGACGGAAATCATTTGTTGGACTCGATGATCCTTGTAAAATTGTGGACTCTATTGAGATTCCTGGGTATGCGGTATGGGACGCATGCTCAAAATTTCCTAATTGGCTTTACAATAAACCTTGTAGGATCTCTGAGTATTATGGTATGGGATATATTCTTAGAGAATCCTAACCCTGTAATCAATGAGATTTATGTTCAGCAGGATCTTATATCCAAACTTTGGTATTCGTTTGAACATTTACTTAGTAAAAGTTATATTGGTTCGAAAAGTTGATAATGTTGGCTCCTCGAATGGCGTATTAGAAAGTTGGAGCTTACCAAGCGGATTGTAACCCGACCCCTTAGAAGTGAAAAAAATTCTGGTTCGTCACAAATGATGTCATAAATTCTCACGACAACCACTTGGGAGATCATAATATATCCTTTACACAAGATATATGGGAGAAAAGTTGTAAACGATGTTTATACACTTTTTATGACGTGTAACCTGCAAAATGGTAGTGAGACCATATTGTGTTTAGAATAAAATACACCATTTCAAAATAGGTCATAGAGACAAGAATTTTTCAGAAATAGATATGAACCACATGTATTTATTAATTCTTTTTTTCTAAATTCTTTTATCCTGTCACATGCTTCTAGGAAGCAATTATGTGGAGCATTCATTAACCTATTTTTAACAATATAGGTGAAAGAACACTTTCTATCCTTGTTTCCAACTGAGTTATTTTTCTGTCCAAATGGTTTCTTGGTACGAAACTTGTTTCAAAATTTATGAGAATTCATTACATTGCAAACATAGATGCAATAACCAAAGTATTTAGAAAAAAATAGTCTGATACTTTTTACCCCATTTTGTACCATCGTCATTCAAAGATTTCTTATAATGAACTCTATGATTTTCTTGTTTTTCTTTTAGTGGAAATGTCTTTTTCCTCATATAATAGACAACAAACCCATTGGAGATTAAATGGTACGATTATCAGTTTTGTACGGTTCAAAACATTTTTCTCAGTATCAATCTTGTTAAGAAATAGTCTCCTCGTTTTCACGAGTAATGCTTTTTTTGGGAAAACAATAGCATTTTTATACTGTCATCTTCAATTTCTGTTGTAGATTAGAGCATGCTTCACCATGTTATTGTGAGAGTTTGACTGGGATTGAGGTCTAGCAGTCTAGGTGCATTATTTAATAGATCAAATTCTTCTAGGAAAGAAAAAATATTTAACCTGGCCTTTCAAACTAGCAGTCGGAAATTTTAACAACGGTTTTTTTAATAAACCTGAGATACACATAGCTTTTATCATCTTTTTTGAAATTCCTTGGAAAAGAGAGATTCAACAAAACATTCATCCGTGTCTTGCACCACATATAATTGATACCATCAACTCTAGGTGGTACGTTAACTGAAATCGATTCATATCTTATAGGTTGGATAGTACCAAACACATATCATTAGATCTTATCGTGTTTTCCTGCTCTGATATCGATTAGAAAGGCAAGGTTACCTAGTTCATTACCAATTCTTTTTCGTTTAACCTGTATCAAAAACACCTTCGATATAATCTTAGTTCGAGACTGAACAAATTGCCAATCACTAAGGTGTAATTAACGTACTTGAGTTTTATTTTAATTATAAACATAAACAATGTGGAAGTAAAGTAAACAACATAGACGCACAAGATTTTGTTAACGAGGAAAACTGCTTGGCATAAAAATCTCGGGACCTAGTGATAAATGTTTAATTTACATGTCTTTATTGTCAAATCTATTCTTGTTTTAGCTATAATTATTACAAATTACTTTGTATTTACTCTTTTTTTCTATTTTATTTGTTTATTTAGGTGAATCATCTGAATGAAAATGGTGTTAAAAAGAGATAAAAAGAGAAAATGAGTTCATTCTGGCACAAGAAGAAGAAGTTAGAAGATAAGAGCACAACTCTTGGACACAATTTCCAAGAAGATTTACAATTAGGAAAATTATCCCAAGACTTAGCCGTAAAAAAAAGTAAGTTGCGACAATAAGTTCCAGGAAAATTACGGTTAAGCTGGACCTAGTTGTAAATTTAGTTGAAGAGATGTAAATATTTTGTAATTTCCATCTTATAGAGGATGGAGAAGAAGCCAAACTAAATAGAATGAGATCAAACGGACATCAGATGAGGGAGATATGGCTGAAACGGTGAAATACAAAAAGTGTCCAGGATAATTACGTTTAGTTCCAAGGGACTCGGACCCAACCGTATATATGATGATTTTGGCAAGATTTTCTTGTTAGAATTATGCTTAGGTTGGACCTAACTGTAACTAGGGTATTTATAACACGTTTGGAATTTTAAAACAAGGAAAAACGGTCCTGGAAGGATTCTAAACCCTAAATAGAGATGATACTTGATAGCTAAGAATTGAAGACAATAAAAGAAGACATCAAAGGCTCAAACAAGAGATACTATACAGTTCATACTAGAATTATACATCTAAGACCTAGGATTTACCCCTTAGGGGAAAACCATTCTTCATCATCTTCTTCTTCTTTGTAATATGAGAAGCTAAACATTTTGTTGATTAAGGATGAATTCAATGTTCTAGAAGTAAGTCTTTACAAGTTATTTGTAGTTTTTATCATCTTATAGCTTGTTTTCACTATATCTAATATTTGTGAGTAATTCTTAGATTGTTCAAGTGTACAATTGAATTAATCTATTGATCATTCTAATGCTAACAGAGAGTTAAATGATCTGTAATTGTCGATCATCTCATACACAAGTAGGGAATGTGAAACCTTGCAGAGGGATTCTGTGGAGTATGTGTATACAACATTAGTAAGTGGTCCTTGAGCTAAGAGTCTAACTTCTAGCATCAACCTTAGTTCATAAACCTTAAAGATTTCTACTGGGTTACACCCTCAATGCTCTACTTCTTGGTGGTTCGGTTGGATAAAATCTGATATTTGAGCGCTTTGGTATCCGGTTACACAAAGAACTTTGGGGATAACACTGCGCTAGCTGCTATTGTACGGTTGGTGATGGATGATTCTCATGAAAGATAGATAAGTATACTAATTCGGTCCACGCTTGGTAACGAAAAATAATTCCCTAATCATCTTTTCTTCTTATTATTTTTGTATTTTTAATTGATTAATCAAGCAATCCCCCTTAGTATTTTTTTTATTACAGTGTTGCTAATTTAAATAACATCTCAATTACACAGCTTTATATGGGAGCGATACCTTCAGAGTACACATCCTTCTAAAGCATGTGTACCTTCAGATTATACATCCTCATAAAACATGTGTACCTTCAGGTATACATCCTTCTAAAGCATGTGAATGCCGTTCTTTAAGCTTTGTCTCTGACTTTACCAAGTGCTAAAATTATATCATATTTTGGCTTGATTTTTATCTTAATTATTATATTATTGTTAACCTACTTTGAGCAGCTAATTACAATATCATAGCTTAATCTCATATGAACTTTGTATCTTCAACTCAAAATCCATATACATGAATTTCTGAAAACTAGTTAATAGGATATTGAACCCTTAGTATAACTGGAATATATCTCTTATTATAACTTAAACACGTATAACATATTCAAAACATTAGCTGTAGCAGATAACTTTATTTTCTTACCTGCTTTCATCCTCTGTTTCCTTATCCGCTTTTGCTGCTTTAATAGAATCGAGCAAAACATATGAATCTGAATTTATTTATTTAGTTATCACTTGTAAGTATGCATGAACGGGATTCTGGGCTCGCAGAGAAAAAAAAGTGACTTGCATGTTTAGGATGCCATAGATATAATGACTCACGTAGTATTGTAGCTAATAATACTCAACTAGTTTATTAAAAGAGTCGAAATGACTTTGTAAATACTTTATATTTGTTGAAATAATAGGATACTATCACCCATACCATGTATGATGGTTTTATTTTTGTTGTGTACTTGGTGGATGGATATTTATTTTGATGTATACCTGGGGTGTACACATAGGAAATATACCTGCTAGGTACATAAGCTTTTGGGAGGTGTGTACCTGTTGAATCACAAGCCATATGCATATGTATATGCTGAGTACATATCTATTTTTGTAGTTATATGTTATCTGGCTATTGATGGTGTCCTTAATATTTTTTTGTTACACTCTATGGGTTATCGTAATGGAGTAATAAAACCTTTTGTTTTATATCCAATATCTCCGTTCACTAATCTTAAAACAAATTTTCTTAATGTATTTATATGACTTTATTATTGTTTTCAATAACGATCAATCACCGAAAATGTTTCATTATACAAGCCATGAATATGCATGTGTACCGCTGAGTACACATACCAAAATCACATGTACTTCCCGAATACACAAACCATATGCATGTCTACCTGCTGAGTGCACAAGCCATATATGATGGTGGCGGCAACAGTACTGATGGACCATATTAAAGTGTACCTGCTGAGTACACAAGTCACATGGATATGTACCTACTGAGTATACAAACCGTATATGGTGGTGGTGGCGACGACATATGCAACGAAGGAAGTGGTTGTGACACTACAGGTAGTGGAAATCGGAAGTGGAGGTGGAAGAGGTGGTGGTAGAGGTGATGATGGGTGGTGGTGGTGACTGTCATTTTATTATATTTAGATAATTTGGGACCTAAATTTGGATTTCTTTTAATTAGGAGTTTGATAACACATGTTTAAAGATAAACCTACATTTAAATTTCTTTTAACCAGGGACTTGTTAAATATGGATAATTCATGTGTTGGGGCCTGAACCTAATTTCCATAACTGAAAAAAGGCATCCCTTAACAAAGAATGATTTTTGGGGACCTCTCAGAGTTTGAGGGGACCATCCCACCATTTTGAGAAGGTCATTATAAAGTAAACCTTAACTCCCCTTATCCGTGTAGTTTTAGTAATGGCCAAAATACTCTTTTTTTAATTAGATGTTAATAATTAAGTTATTTAAATTAATTGATTGTTGGTTTTAGATTAATAAACATTTGAGTTAGTGTTGGTGTTGTGTTAGAGAATTAAAATTATTTAGAAAAAGTTCGGTTAAAATTATTTAATTTTTTCCTAAAATTAAAATTATTTAGGAAAATGAAGAACATGTAGGAGCAGAAGAGTCTTTGGAAAATTTCGGTTATGTCGCTAAAAGTTCGTCTAGGAAAATGAAAAACAGGAAAAAGTTCGGCTAGGTCGATAAAAGTTCGGCTAGGAAAATGAAGACCAATAGAAAGTTCAGTTAGGTCGATAAAAGTTCGGATAGGAAAATGAAGAACATGTAGGAGCAAAAGAGCTTTAGAAAAAGTTCAGTTAGGTCGATAAAAGTTCGGCTAGGAAAATGGAAAAAAGGGAAAAGTTCGGCGAGGTCGATAAAAGTTCGTCTAGGAAAATGAAGAACAATAGAAAGTTCGGTTAGGTCGATAAAATTTTGGGTATGAATTTTTTTTTCTTCCCAACCGAACTGTTCTTGGTGTTCTTCCTAAATTGAAAATTCGGTTAGCTTGTTTTTTTTTTTTTTTAATGTTTCTAGCTGAACTTTACACTGGAACCACTTCTTAAACCCATATTTTTATGATTTCAATTTAAATTAACAATTAAAAACATATAAAAATGAATGAGTTCGTCGGGAATCATTTTTTAATGTAATTCATTTACGAATCGATGATTAATAGTTTGGAAGATGAAAAGGGAAAAAAATAAGAAGAATTTTCTTTTGACAATTTAATTAGGAGAAAAAAAGAAGGATTCGAGTTTTTTTTTATTCATATAAAATATGTTTAGGTTTAAGAATAATATTAGATGGTTATTAGATTATAATAAATTTAATAAAATGTAATTTAGTTATTTTCTCCCCATTAGAAGACCCCGTAGCATTATAGATTAGGATAGATGACCTAAGCACGGAAGGTCCCAAAAAATCGTTCTTAACACAGCCGCAGATTTAGAAGAGCCTAAAGGGTTTACCCAAGTTCTAGTACCCAACACAATATCTCACTCTAATTTGCCAAAACTGTAAATGCTGAGTCTTCGTTTGCGCGCCATGGCTGGCGCAACTCTTTCATCCCCTTCTTCCATAAGCTTTAAAAACCCTAGTTGCTCAACCAAAAAAAACCAAAATTCATCACCATCCAATGGAGTTTTCTTCAGAACCCAAAATAAAACCCAAGATTGTTTCCGCAGATCATCTCGTCGGTGTTTCGTTTCTGCATCCGCCGTGTATAGAATCAAAGTTCAGAATCCTATCGTTGAAATGGACGGTAAGAGAAAACCCTCTTCAAAACCCTAATTTTGAAATCATCATACAATTGAACATTAATTTTTGTGGTTTTGATTTGATGTTTTGTGTGCAGGTGATGAAATGACTAGAGTAATTTGGAAAATGATCAAAGACAAGGTTAGATTTTAGTTCGAGTTTGAGATCTTTTATGATTGTTTAATAGGGTTTTTCTTAATATAATTTTTGGGGTTGATGTTATTTTTGCAGCTCAGACTTCCTTACTTGGATTTGGATATTAAGTACTATGATTTAGGTATACTGAATCGTGGTGCTACTGAGGATAATGTTACAGTTGAAAGTGCCGAAGCTACTCTCAAGTAAGTCTCTTCTAGAAAATTTGGGCATAGATAGTTTAATTTATTAGAGATTTTTGGTTCTTTAGTTGATCGTGAATATAATGGTTGGCATGTTACTTGAATCATGAATATGTTCAAACTTTTATCTAACAACTAGGAACAATCCTGCTACGTCTGGGAACTTGGTTGATAGACGTTTGTTAAAATCTTTTACATGAAATCATACTTTTATTCCAGTTGAAGAACTTCTTGAATTGGTACAGGTACAATGTAGCTGTAAAATGTGCAACAATTACTCCCGGGTGAGATATATATATATATATCTAGACTTCATCTTTTTTCTGATTGTAGTATTGTACCACAAGGGCTTCGAAACGCGGAAAATGTTACTGTGTTGGCTGTGATGTAGTGAGATACTGACACATGGTGTTTATTTTAATTTGGTAAACAATAGGGTGGTTTTTGTTTTGCTTTTCTTATTTGACATCATATAGATGAAGCTAGAGTCAAAGAGTTTGGCCTGAAAACTATGTGGAAAAACCGTAATGGAACGATACGGAACATTTTGAATGGTGTGTATTTTTTGTCATCTCAGGCGGTCACTTTCAACATATTTCTGATTGTACTAATCTGGTTTGGAGTGCTTTTGTTTGTCTGTATCATCTTATTCCTTTATCACATCTTCGATGACCCGTCTGTCCATATAGATTAATCATTTTTTTCTTTTCTGCAGGAACTGTTTTTCGTGAACCCATCATGTGCCAGAATATCCATAGGATTGTCACTGGTAATGCTTTGGTTTATTTGCAACGTTAGAGATTTGAAGTACTGAGTATCTGGTTTTCATACTTACCTTAAGTTTATCACAGGATAGAGAAAAAGCCATTTGCATTGGTAGGCATGCCTTTGGAGACCAATATCGCGCGACTGATATGGTGCTCAAAGGACCAGGAAAGCTTAAAATGGTCTTCTGTAAGATGATAAGGAATTGTTTGCAGTACCTTCATTCTAAAATACTTTTTAATGGTCAAATAAGTAATAATCTGTCTTTATACATTTGTTAATCATCTTCAGCCCCAGAAGATGGGAGCACTCCGCAAGAGCTTAATGTGTATGATTTCAAGGGCCCTGGAATTGCTCTGGCTATGTATAACATTGACGAGGTTTGTTTCATTAGAGTTTTTCCAGAGAGGCAATTTGTGGACCTTGTCTGTATCTATTGAGAGCTGTTTAACATTTTTCAGTCAATTCGAGCTTTTGCTGAGTCGTCAATGGCAATGGTGCTTACAAAGAAATGGCCTCTCTACTTGAGCACCAAAAACACTATCCTAAAGAGATACGATGGAAGGTACCTTTTGGTTCTACTTGAGGTGGATGTGATATATATTAATTGTTTAGCAGTTATTATATCACAACACTTGAAGCTAATGCAATTTTCATGGGAGATATTTCAGGTTTAAGGATATCTTCCAGGAGGTATACGAAACCAACTGGAAGGAAAAGTTTGAAGAGAATTCCATATGGTTAGTATAGTCTAACATCTCCGATGCACTGCTCCATTATGCTTATCCTCTAATAGATGATGAAAAATCTGATTTCAGGTATGAACATCGTCTAATCGATGACATGGTGGCGTATGCACTAAAAACCGAAGGTGGATATGTGTGGGCTTGCAAAAATTATGATGGAGATGTCCAGAGTGATTTCCTTGCTCAAGGTACTGCTTTGTGCTATACCACTTGACTAGTTGTTATACTGAAGGTTTGTTGACTATACCTCTTTGGCAGGCTGCAAACATCACTTAGGTAGTGTTTAGGTAAAGTGCTTTGTAACTACTCTAAGGTTTATATAGCGGCAGTATAACAAATGGGAACTGTTTTTCTTTTTCCCTTCTTTTCCTAAAAGGTGCTGCCGTTTTAGCCCCCTTCAAAAGAGCTTTCTGCTATAGGTTATAATTACAGTTGAATTGGGAAATTATCAAACATGATTACTGCTTTTAAAGCTTGTTTTTCTCTAGTGTTTTTCTAAGGTTTAGCGGCTTTGTATCCACACCATACCATAACAGAGGTACACGAGAACTTCCCAAGCTGTCACCCATCTTGGTACTGCTCTCGTTCTCTATTGGTCTATCGCTGGCTCGCCACGCCAATCGCTACCCTATTTTCATAGAGAAATGGCTGGGGTTTTACCGTTGGCTCGCCACGCGAATCACGAACACTCTTCTTTTATCCTGGCTTGCGACAGGCTGTGCAGAAAAACTATACATGCGGAGTTATACCATAACAGAACACAACAGGAAATTAATCTTTCGAACTTCACATCTTACCAGACTAGGCATAGGGGCTTGTGGACATACTGATGGTCTCTGGACTCTCAGCTAAGCAAGCCTCAGTTGACGTTAATCTATTCTTCACTATTTTTCTAAAGTATCTTCTCGAACACCTATTCCACTCTCCTGGGTGGCCACTACGGATACAAGACAAGTTCCCCCAAGTACCTTGTAGAGCATCTCTAACTGTGCGACACTAACTATTTGTTGATGGATGCAGGATTTGGTTCTCTTGGCTTGATGAGTTCTGTATTGGTTAGTACCATTACATTTTCTTTCATTTATTTCTTTAATAGAGAAAGAATATAATCTTATGGTGGTGGTGTATCTGCCATATGCAGTTATCCTCGGATGGAAAGACATTAGAAGCTGAGACTGCTCATCGGACTGTGACTCGGCATTTTTGGTTACACCAGAAGGGACAAGAAACTAGTACAAACAGCATTGCTTCCATTTTTGCATGGACGAGGGGTCTTGAACATAGGTACTTTTTTGCTGTTTATCTTTGGCACCATACTAAGTTGTGCTGGGTGCATTAAGTACAATGTCAAATATGATTCAATTTTTTTTTATAATGTTTTGGTCCAGGCTTCTTACCACCAATTGAATTTCTGCATGGCCAAACTAGATCATCATGAGAAGTTATTGGATTTTGTCTCGAAGTTACAGGCGGCATGCATCGAAACAGTTGAAACAGGGAAAATGATGAAGGATCTTGCCCTTCTGTCTCATGGACCCAAGTCAGTATCACCCAACCCTGGACCTTCTTATTTTACATCCTTTATACATTTGTTTTACTTGTACAAATTAATCTGTACACTTTTTACTTTCTAACTAGCCTGTAAAGTGTGCGACTTTGCTTTTGTTCTGATTATGGTATGGTGCTTGTGGTATTAAACAGGATATCAAGAGACCTATACTTGAACACCGAAGAATTCATTGATGCGGTTGCAGAGAATCTTGACGTGAAGCTTAGGGCCCAGTACTTTTGTGAGTTCATTTAAAGTTTCTTTAGTTGGTAAGATTAAATAAATTTACTATTGGCAGGGTGAATTATGTAACCGAGTGTTTATCAGCAGGTGGTTTGATATTTTCTTCAGAGCAATTGTTACCCTGAAACTTGTACAATCTAGTACCGATTTTGTCAAACAGAACAAAGAGTATAACAGAATGAACAAACAATTATCCGCTTATGCCGGTTTAATATGATGGGATTTACTTTTTGTCACGTCAATAGTTAACAAAACTTGCAAGTTATAAGAACACGAACAGATGTGACAGTTGCTTCAATTTAATTCATCAATATTGGTTTGATTCAAGGATGCAAGTATACTTGTTCAATTTTTTAAATGCTGTTCAGCACATGTAGGGAAAAACCTCAAAAAAAGTTTAGTGGAACAGAGCTAATGAAAGGAAAATGTGACTTTAATGATGGTTACCAGGCTGGAGATTAATTGAATACAGGCTCAGAAGAAAACAAATGTGTAGACATCAGTGAAGGAAGATTCAATTTAAACAGTGGTCTGACGTGGCGTCTCATTCTTCATATCTCTTATCAACAAATTGAATAATAAGAGACTGTGATGCACTGATAGTCTCTTGTGCCATATCCGGAACAGAACCTTCATTTGCAGCCACCAAACCAATTTCTTCCAATGAGAGACTTTAATTAACATCAAACAATATACATACAACCCCCTCAAAACAAAAGCCATGAATTTATTCCTCTGAAAACGGTCTTAGATAATTGTAAAACCCCCACCAGTATGTACATTATGTACCCCACCTTTACTTCTTTCTGTCTTTAATTCATTCATTTAAGCAATTTCCAGTAATTTTATGTCTTCTGAGTCCAATACTCTTTATCTTCCATAAGAGGTCCCAAACTTTGAGTTTCTGAAATGGGTTTGATCAAATTGTCAGGGGTTCTTCATTTGTTCCTCACACTAGCCTGTTTAAGAACCCAGTGTCTTGCTGCTTCAAATGTCTCGGTCAACCTTCTAAAGACTCCTTTATCTATCTCAAGACGAAACAATGCTACATTTGTGTTTGAAGTTTTGGAGGGTAAAGATATTTGCAAAAACTGTACCATGAAATGCAAGGTTGGAAGTTTGCTTCTTTATACCTTTGTTTCTGTTCTTACTTGTCATTTCTACGTTCACTTTTGTCTGTGTCTTGGTTGCCTTAAATGTTATCATCTTACTTCCAGTTGGATCATCAAAATTCATCAAACTGTGAAGCTAAAGAAGTTTCATATATGGGTTTGCATGATGGAGATCATATGTTTGAGGTCTGCATCAATGGGTATCGAGGAGTGCGCTGTGCTACCTATAATTGGACAATTGGTTAAGACTTACTCTTCTATTCTCCATAAAAACTTAGTACTTATTGACGATACTAGAATGTTCATTTGGATGTCTAGCAATTTTCTAACTGGGTTTAGTTTCTCTTATATATGCTTTTGCTATGCAGATTCAGTTCCCCCTACTGCATATGTAACAACTTCATCACCCTTTACAAATGCGCCGCATGTTTCTGTAGATATATCTTTCACTGAACCGTGTACCCTTGGAGGTGGTTTTGGGTGCGCATCTGTCAATTCCTGTAATGTGAGTGCTTGTCAAAGAAAAAACTAGTTAAGTTGCCGAGCGAAAAGAAATAAAGAAGTAAAACTAATCATACTCATCTTATCTTTGTGTATTGCTCAGTTTTGGAAAGAAAAAGCACTTTTGCATTTAAGGATTTAGAAGTTTATATTTTGAAACAATTAGCTTGTGTTTTAGTTGATAGAAAACATTGAAACTACTGATAAAAACACTGTTGTACTTCTTCGTAGCTTCTTGTATATGGTCCAGGCCAAGTTATACCATCATCGCTCAAAATCCAGGAACCAGATCTCAAATTTTCTCTGCTGGTGAGCTTATCAACTAGTGTTCAGTATGGACGGGTCGTGTTAGTAATGGATAAGAATTTCTGTACAGATAGAGCTGGAAATAGTTTTACAAGAACTAAAAATTCTAGTTTTCTTGTCCATTTTGGTGAGTTTTTTTTTAATATCGTCTGGTACTTCTCTTGCCATCATTGTCTATATTTTCTTAATTCTGGTGCTTTTGGTGCCTCTTCAGATAAAAGGAGTGTGCTTTCAAACATGATAATCCATATCCCAGAAAAGCAACTTCAGCTTAACAATGAAATGCGAACACTTCAGGCAACTAACAACTACAAGAGCCTTCAGGTGTATCTGTACTTCTCAGAACCTGTTCTCAACTCTACAAAAGAAATACAGAGGTTTATTCACACAAATCAGGGTGTGCTACATCCTACCTACGGGGAAAGCCGTGGGAATCGTCGGTTTGTCTTCCTAGTGAGTGAACCTTTATTATTTTTTTCTGGATATTTGTTTTCTGCTAACACACTACTCTTCTTCTAAGAAGCAACTTGAAAATTTTGATTTCAGGTAAAAGACGTTGCAGACGTTGCCGTTGTCACTATAAGCATTGAGTCAAGCTCTATAATAAGCAGGCAAGGAACTCCAGTTTCTCCAATCAACCCAGTCACTTTCCTTTATGGTACCCTTATCGCTCATACAAAGATGTGAAAACTTTTCTTTAAGTTACACCCATCTTATCTTCCTCTGACTGTATATGTGTTTGAACTGCTAGACTCACGAAGGCCTTCTGTGAAACTGAGTACGACATCTAATATGAGAACAAAAGAAGATAGTGTGCCTGTTCTGATACAGTTCTCCGACCCCGTATTTAACTTTAACTCATCATCATTATCTATATCAGGGGGACATTTTCAGAGGCAAGTTACTAATTTGATTTTTTTCTTTCAGTCAGTAAGTGTTCTCGATGAGGAAAAGGACCTGTGGTGTTGTATCTGGAAAAATAAAATTTTGATATCTTTGAACATATGAAGATTAAAAATTCAGGATCGAAGTAATTTTCTGAAGGATAATGTTGTTAAATGTTATCTCTCTTTCTAATACACTCTTTTTATGTCCCAGCTTTCGTGCAATAAGTCAGAGAGTATATTCTGCGGACATACATGCAGATGAAAATCTTGTATCTATCCGTGTTCTTGAAAATACAACCAGAGATGTTGCTGGGAACAGTAATCTAGCATCGAACATACTACACGTGAGGCACTGTAAGTATGTTTTCCTTTTTCTCAGTAACGTTATTTTTGTGAAGGAGGCTATTGCTGAAATAATCTTTAACTCCTCACCTATCTTTCCACCTATTGGATCTTGCATCATTTCCTAATGTATGTTTCCTGATCAAACTTTAACAGATGCTGTTCCTTCAGTATCCTATGTGGTTTCAGCCTTTGCAACTGCTGTTTTCTCACTGACATCTTTAGCTGCGGGGCTATTAACTGTTGCAACTGCTAGTCTTCATTCTATCAAAAGATCCTCAAGATCATCTTCTTTGGCTGATCCTGCTAGGATTCTTTTTGTAATATGACTGAACTTCATCAAGAGATTATCCGAGTCTTGATTACTTGGCCATGTAGTTTCAGTCAGTAAATGTTGTTTATCATTTCATTTTTTTGTTTGGCACAGAGAACTGCATGTCATATTCAGGTTTTTGCGCTCTCAAGATGGTTAGCTGTGACACTGCCAGTTGAGTACTATGAATTTGTGAGGGGTTTGCAGTGGAGTATTCCTTATCTTAGTCTTCCATGGGAAGGTGAATATGTGAGGTCAGTCATGGTAGATTCATGCCCTCGTTCCATGCCACATTCAGAATTTTCAAAAACCCATGAACCAAGATTATTCGCTAACCCAAGATCAGGGGAGACGAAATTGGAAATAGCTCCCTCCATAGCTGGCTTGCCACTTACTCCGATGGAGTACACATCCTTTTTTGTTGTAAGGAAACCGTTTCTAATTTTCTTTCTTACTCATTGTTTTCCTGTAGTTACATATTTATCTATATAATGCAGTTTAAACATGCAGAGCCAGAATTTGAAACCTGAAGCTGAATATATCACGGATTTGAATGACTCAGATGGGTATGTAATCTCTGCTATTTTGGAATTTTATATAAAAAAGTGAGTTTTTCAAAAATGAAAACAAGGCAAAAGCAATAATATATGCAATCTGTAGCGGTCTACTTTACTTTACCAGAAAAAGAAAAGTAACCCAGATAAATGATTTTTTGTTCTTCAATGTAAGAATATGAAATTGAAGGCGCATTGTTCTGTAGGTGGAGGGAATTTGAGCGAAACATGTTCTGGTTAGCAGTATTTGGTGGCAGTTTGTTGTTACTCCATGGTCTAGTACTCATTCTTTTGAAGTGGAAGAGGAATTCCGAAGAAAAAAAGTATAGTGGAGCTCTTGTATTGTCAAGATTTCAGATTTTCCTGACAATTCTTGCATTGCCCTGTATCTGTCAAGCCTCGGTGTTTCTTATTAAAGGTATTCCTACGGGACTCTTAACCTGACTCGTTTTATAGAAATCACGCAGTATGTGTTACCTTATTTACCATAGTTCGTTGCTGCTAATGTCTTATTGCATCTCTTTTGTTTATTGAAGGAGGAGAAACTTGGCAAGAGATAGTTGGTATCTTATTGCTAGGAGTTCTATGTTTTCTACTTGTGGTTTTACTGTTGTTTCTTTCAGTCGGAATAACAATGGGCAAGTTACTTCAGTATAAGGAAGTTCATCAAGAAGGTCAGAAATTTCATTGGTATCAAGAAATCATAAGGGTGACTTTGGGTCCTGGTAAAAGAGGGCAATGGACATGGAAAAACCAATCTAATTCTGTCTATTTAACGATGTTAGGACCCTTGTTTGAAGATCTTAGAGGCCCACCTAAGTACATGCTTTCCCAGTTTATTGGAGGTAGCCACATCCGTGGTGACCGCATTATCGCTTCTGATGACGAAAATGAAGATGCCGAGGCACCTTTCATTCAAAAACTATTTGGAATTCTTAGGATTTACTACACCTTGCTGGAATCTGTGAAGCGGGTAGCTATCGGGATTGTGGCAGGTTTATATTCAGCCAATAACACTTCAAGCACTCCAACTTTGGTTTTACTATGCATTACTTCATTTCAGCTTTTCTTCCTTGTTCTGAAAAAGCCTTTTATAAAGAAAAGAGTTCAGTTAGTAGAGATCATCTCAGTTTTATGCGAAGTGAGTATTTTTGCTACATGTCTGATTCTTATACAGAGGGAATTTTCCTTTAGCTGCGAGACCAATATTGGAATCTTCATGATACTCCTGTTTCTTATTGGATTTACTTCTCAAATCATTAGTGAATGGCATGCATTATACAAACAGATATATCGATTAGGATCCGGTGACAAAAAATTTGTGTCGGGCTTGAAAACAACACTATTTGGATTACTGGTGATTTTCATCCCTAGAGACTCGCTTAAGAAACTTGAAGATCAGCTCCAGAATGGTGAAACGGGGGACCCTGTTTCTTCTACTGATCAGAATAGAAGCTCAGGGAGTAGGAAAAGCTCAGGAGGTTCTGCAGACAAGCCATGGCTTAAACGACTTTCAGAACTCGCAAAAACTAGCTTTAGCAAAGATGGCAGTGGGACATCAAAAGATCCTTCAACTAGTCAATTTTTTTGGAGCGGCAAAAGAAGTGGAAGTTCGTCTCTAGCTTCTTCAGCAGACTTCAAATCAAGATCTAAAACAATGTACAGAGATTTGGAGGACATTTTCTCGTCCAGGTGAACTTTTATCAGTTCAGAAGTGTTTTAGTAATACACTTTGTCAATCCACAATAGTCCTTTAATCGTGAATCACTGATGAAACTATTGTGGAAAGTTCGGATGGTTTGGTGGTGTAACAGTCATGGATCGATAACTTAATGAAAGATGGTTCTGATGATTTCATCAATTAATTGTTGAACACCTGAATTCAATGCGCAGATATTCGCGCTGGGACAACAATTTCCTGACTATTGTTTCCTGAGTTACATTTGCTATTCAAATGAGAATTTTGGAAACAGATGAAGCGGATAGATGTTTTCTTGAGGGACAGTGACTTTTATCCTGAAGCTGGCATGAGGCCGATTCCAGATCAGCCAAACAATAGTCTCCTTAACGTATATAGGTTCTTGCCTACAAACTAGGGCTGTCGATGGGTACCCATTACCTGAAACCGGATCCAGTGATTTCGATTCGATTTTGGGTCCTAAAATTGGATCCATTAGCAACTTAGGATCTGACGGGTATTGGATACCTGGTTATTCATTCTATAATTCATCATTTTAATAAAATTTTAAGATGATTAATAAAGGGAAAGTTAATTTTACTTACCCTGTGTTTGGTAATAGGGAAAGGAAACAATTCCATGGAATTAATATCCTGGGAGAGGCAAGGAATGACTTTCCATGAAATTAAGTTTAAAACATTTAGACCACACTTTTTTGTAAATGGGCCCATAACTTCATAAAAATAAATTTGTAATCAAACGACGGAAAACACGTTATTTCCATAGAAAGATGTGTAATTTCATGGAATTAAATCCTATCAAACACAACGTTAGAAAAAAATTGACTTTAGTCAAACTAAAATGACTTGGGGCTAGCTATAAACCTAATATCATTCTCCTTAGTACCCACCAATACTCTACCGCCATTGTTTACTTTCCAAGTCGTAAAAGAGTTAAATCTGTTAACAACGACCTCATAATTGATACTTCCCCTTGGAACATGAAGAAGTTTTTGTTATCAACAATTTTTTATTCTAATCTATTAGATTTTTTCTAAATAGAGATCATGTTAAGATGGAATTGTGGCATGATATCAAAGACAATTTGGCATGATGATGCCCAAATTACCAATTATATTCAGAAAGTCATCCCGTGGATGTCTCCCAAGCAACCATTATCATCACTAAGACACACACTGTAATTTTCAATAATATCGACGACAACAGTGACTTCAATTAACTGAAAACAAAGTATTATACTTCTTGATGATCTTGTCGAGTTTCATTAGAATTTAAAACCTTAGTCACATATTTATTAAATCAAGAGGAAAAGAAGCAAACATAAATTCATTATAAGTGCTATAGAAGATGAAATAATATTATTATGAACTTTATAATTTTCTTCCTTATCAAGATTGCGAATGTTGGTTTAAAGGGATAAATCAAACAAAACCTAATTAAAACTATAAATACATGACGGGTGAAATCGATAAGAACTGTAGGGATGACTAGAGTTTGTTTTATATTTCCCCCCTTTTGACTCCATTTCAGCTCTTTTTGACTAAAATTCAGCTTTCCCTAAGTTATTTTAGCTTTCCCTTTAACAAAAATCAATTTTAAGTCTTTAGTGTTCTAGTATTACTAGAAGATGGAAGAACAGGAGAAGGAGTAATCTTATTCATTAGAGAGTAGTTACATATTACATAGGTTTAAGCCTCTATATATAGGCTATGGGGTAAACCCTGGTTACATCTATATGGGCCACACATACATGGTCCGAAGGCCCGACACTACTCCCCTTTGTGCGGTTCAATAGTAGTGCTTCATATATGGTGCCTCACATGTAGTACTTCTAATATAATTCTTCAGGTGTAGTTCTTCACATGCAGTTCTCTCCTTGATGACCACTGTGTCTAAGTTAATTGCCTCATTAAAATCTTGTCAGGAAAACCCACAAGGACAAAACCTAAACTAAGGAAAACGAGTACAATATTAAGAAACTTATAACATAGTTGGATTCATAAATGTTGCCTCATTAAAACCTTGACAAGGAAAACCCAGTGATATAAAATCTTGACAAAGGAAAAATATTACAACGCAATAGTCCAGAAGTTTGCCTTTGCCGAATACCCATACATAGTACATTTCAATGTCTAGTGGGTAATTGGTGAAAATCCAGTATTGATTTGTAATTGTAATATCACTACTACTAGTTGACTTATGCTGAAAATTGTTGCGATACTCCTTGCTTTGTTATGCTGATTCTGAAAGTGGTTTCGTTTAACAAACTACCGTGTTTCATTTTTTTATTCCGATATTATTCGGTAATATCAATATGATCTACAGGTCTTCAACATTTGGTATGTACCCAGATTAGATGTTGTTGTCTCACTAAAAACCTTGTCAAGTAATAAAAACCCCGTGGGAAAAACTAATCTCGATTGAAGAAAAAAAGAGTACAATACATCGTCATATTTCGAAGTAAATATGTCGACATCATATCCTTAGATCCTCCTCCTGATGTTGGCATAACCCCCTGATTCCATTCATAGGAGTTTCCAGACAGTTCCTTTAGTCATATATTTACCGAAAGTGATTAAAGGTAATGACTTAGTAAATAAGTCAGTCATGTCTCCTCCTGATTACCTTCGTGTGAGAAAAGATTATCGTACCTTCATAATCAACAAATTTTAGATTGTATTTCCTTCAACAGTCCTCTTTATGACTTTGCATGGATAAAGAAAAATCTTACCAATGGTTCCATTTAAGTATATGGTTACATTCATTATACCATTCCAAAGACGTTGGATCCACGCTAAGCTATATCTAGCTAACATGTTCATCGAGGATGAAATATTTGGTCGAGTACATTATTTTAAGTACAACAATGCGTATATTACACTTAGATAGGGGAATTTCATCTCCCAACACATCTTCGTCATCTTCCTTTAGACAAAATGTTCATTTACTTACATTTGAACCTCAACTAGTCATGAGAGTGCTACCAGAATGCATGTCCTTGTTAAGTTTCTAACAACTTTGGACAAGTGCAAATTGGTGGAGTAATATACCATATGCTCGGTATTCGATCGAGTTTTCCCCATATTTTCATCTCAAATTTAAATTTCAAACCACTTGTAAAATCTCTTATTTCATTAAGAGTATATACTATGTCCATACTATCGACATAAATAGGTAGAATTCCAAATCAAGTACTTACTTGTGAATAAAAAAGGCATAAGACCTTACTTGTCTATCCCTTACCAATCAAATAGTCACTTAGCCAGGTATACCAAATCCGCCAGATTATTACAATCCATAAGTGAGCATTCCAATCTAATTGTAAACGTACTCTGTGGTTTAAAGTCATTTGATTTGGGCGACAAAAGACTATCAGATACTTTTGTGAATATTTTTATCCCTTAATCCTTACAGAGATATGCATTAACCACATATAAATGATGCATTTCAAGTCCTTTTGAAATTACCAAGCTAACTAAGTAGTAGAACACTATAACGTTCATTACAATAAAGTAAACAATTCAAGGGCTTTGTGAGTAACCTCGCACCACAGGGGTAAACTTTATACTTTAAGACTTCATTCTTCTCAATGTACTTTGTGACAAATAATCATGTATGTCCCATATGCTTTACAGTTGGTTGGTAGCACAACCACACCAAATACCTATATATTTGTCAAATAACCAAGTTCTACCTGGATTGTATATGCAAAATATGCTCTTGTTAATATTAAGCAATAAGGAGCATGGTTCGATCTCATCGTGCTCTATTTATTTGAACAATTGTATATGAAAATAATAGTCATCAATATGCTCGCATGATCTTTCCATTGGCACGTGCGTGTTCTTATAATCCTTTAGGATTTCATTGTTCTCTGGAATCATTAAACTTCGGAGCATCCTCCAGTTTCATTCATGGAAATAATCAGAGGCAATTCAATGAGTGACGTGGGCATAATTTATACATATATACCTTTTAATTTGTATTTTCTAGTACTTATAATTGCATTAATTTCATTATTTTTATGTGTTCATAGGTTGTAGTGGTAAACTACTAGTTGTAAACTAAACACGGCTACAAGAGCTAATTAGTGAACCTGACAAAAGTAAGGGGAGCCTTCTCTTGTTTCCGTTGAAGGTGGACTTGAGGTATACTGGAAGTGATCAGAGGCTGATGAGACGTGAAAAGATTGAGGGAGACTAAACTTGGATGGGCTCTGATATTTTCTGATAAGAATTAGAAAAATACAAACTAGAAAGCAAGTGAAGACGTGGATAAATAGGACTCGGGTCTAGCCAATGTTCTGTTGACTGAGCAGGTAATGACGTGGTTGTTTGGTTGCTTTTGAAAGTGGGTCTTCAAATTCTAGTGATGAATGTGAATGTGACGTGAGATACAAAAAGAGAGAGACAAAAGAAGTCAGGGGAGGTGCGATTGACAGGTGGGAGAGAAGAAAAGGCAGACCAAAATCACGTGAGAGAGAAGGGAATAGAGAGTATAAATAGAAAAGAGAAAAGAAGAGTAGGGGGCTCTGGTTGGCAACTAGGTTTTGGGTTTTAGGAAGTACATAAGAGAGGGGGTTGGCGGAGAGAAGAGAGAAGAAGGATTGCGACATGAGAAAATAAGAGAGAAGGGGGATTGGGACGTGATAAAAGAAGAGAGAGGGAGAAGTGGTGAGAAGGATAGAGACTTGTTCGGCTGTAGGCTAGAGAAGGGGAGTGATTGGAGAAGTGGAAAGAGAGGGATTTCTTTTAGGGGATTGCGACTGATTGAGAGGAGAGAGAGAGAAGGCTAGGAAAAGGACAGAGAGGCTGTGAGAGAGCGATGTGAGAAAAGAAAAAAAGTGGAGATAGAGGTTGGAGGAAAGGGGAACAAGGGATTTGACGGATGAAAGGGGGGAAATTGTACAGAGGAGAGAGAGTAAGGGGGGAGTCTTCTGATCGACAGGCGTAGGCTGGAGAGTTGTCGACTTTGGCTGGAGGTAAAAGTCAGACGGAGAGAAGAAAGTGGCCAGAGATTCTGTTCAGTTTTCTGGTTTGGTGTTCATGGCCGGAAACAGTGATACTTCTCTATCTCTACTTTTCTTAATTATTTTTAATGGGTTTTGAGAAACCCAACCCTATGTTTTGCTGATTTTTGTAGCTAGGGTTTTATCTTGAAACCACTAAGGGTATTAGACCATTTTGAATTGAATTATTTGGTACAAACTATTATGATTTGAATAGATTAGTTCCATGATTTTGATTTATTGATTTAATGATAACATTAGTTGTTGCTTCACCGGTTCTGTACAATACAGTAACCTTTGCGCATAATTAATAAGATTGTAAATATATTTGTCTACTTATTCGATATTTCATGCTTGGGTTAAATCCTTTGATGGAGTATGCTTAGAATAACCAGGTATTATTTGTGAACCTATACTTAGTTTCGTATAATTTTGTCGCTAACGCAATTTGATTGTGTATGCTGAGACTTAGAGCTTTTGATGCGCCATGCTTAGGGTGTCTCAGTGACATTTGCGACTCTAATACATATAATAGGTGATGTTGATAGAACGGACAATAGATAAATATTCAGGAGTTATGTTTCACTCAGTAATTAAATAGAAATAGTGGTGGATACTAAAAACCCAGGTTACCAACTCTCTCTTCTTAGTTGTTTTATTAGTTTAGTTTGTTTTATTCTTTCATTCATAAATCTAAAAATCTGAAAATATTGTTTCTGGTTAGTTTATTAAGAATATTGATTGCAGTATTGTCCCCACTCCCTGTGGGTTTGACCCATACTTTCCGTTGTCTTCATTGTAGACACCGTGCGATTGAAGTTATTTATATAGGTATTCTAAAATCCTATCAATTTTTGGCGCCGCTTCCTGGGAGCGGTTGTGAAATATTGTAATTAGTATTTTTGATTTTCTAATCGTAGTTTAAGTTTTTATTTATTTATTGTTTTGTACAATATTTTTTATTTTATTTTAGGATTTCTTTTTCCTTTTTACTTGTTTTTTGTTTTAGTATTTCTTTTCAGGTACTTTTCCGAGGATGATGACTCCTTCTCAGGAGACGCCATCTAAGATGACGTTTCGGGAATACATGCATCGGTCACGGCATAAGGAAGTTCTTGCTTCACCTATGGTAAGTGAAGAATCATCTCTAATGATATATGAGAAGTATTATAAACATAGACCTCCTAGTTGGAAGCAAAGATTGAGAGTTCTGGTATTGCCAGAAATTATATGTTGATGATGATCAGTCTTCTAGTGACTCTCTGTTCCATACAGGATATATAGATGACCCTGTGGATGATTGTGTAGATGATTTTCCTAATTCCATAGATGAATCTATCTCACAAGATCATTCACCCGACTTAGAGGTTGTTTCTAGACCCCTAGACTTCCAAAAGTTACCTAATTTAGGGTTAGAATTGTGTGCTTCTCAAGTTTGCTGGATCACTTTGCATCCAAATACCCAGAGGACTTGCTTGTTCCTGACATCGTGCATGAACCAATTGATATTTCCCCAATCCCAATATTATCCCTATATTTTGTTCTTTACGCACTTCCAAGTGTAGTAAAAACTTGGTTTGGGGGGTAATCCCTTGTTTTTGTTAGTTTCAGTGTCTCCATGTTGCCATGATATAAGTGTCAAACTATCATTTGTATATATTTTATTTTTGGTTGATCCCCAAATTTTCAGGTTGTTAGTGTATGGGGATCCTTTTTGTGGATATCCAGTAGGTAGATTTTTAGTTTCTTGTTTTTATTTTTATTTTTAGAATTTTAGTTTTTATTTTTATTTTATTTTCAGTGTTCTTTGTTATTACTATCGTTTGATATGTGTTACAGAGAATATTGCTTTTCTTGCGTCAATCAGGTGAGACGTTCCATTCCCTTCTCTTTGATTTACATTTGTTTCTCCTATTTATTTTTATTTAATACAATTTTAGGTTGCACGGTTTGAAACATTGATGACAATGTTAAATTTAGGTTTGGGGGTAGAGTTTTCGAAAATTGATGCCAATAAAGAAACTCCAAAATTTAGAAACTTGTGAACAATTCAGGATGATACTAACCATTCTAGGTAGATGGAAACATAGCTCTTATTTATAGCAATTGGTGTGCCCATCTAAATGGTTTATTCATATCTGGATGCACTCAGGTGTTAGAAATAACATGATAATCATTGAACAAGCATATCTCGGAATCGTCATAACCATATCACTTTTCTGTTTTTATTTTTGCAATTTTATGTTTCTCTAAGTGATTTTGTGGGGCCCTAGTATTGCCATAAGGTCGTAGCTCGGATGCGTTTTTTAAGTTTGTCGAAAACAAAAATCGAAAAAAAACTGACACTTTGACAGCAATATGTGTGTGTTCTCTCTGTCTCAGTCGCCTAAGCAAGCGTGGAATGAAGGATCCATGAGAACTATCATGTAATCTGCTGAAAAGGAGCATGCGCTTAGATTCAAAAGATCTAATCATGTATTCAAGAAAAAGAAAAAAAAAAGAAAAAAAAAGAGATAAATTATGTATATAAATAATAATAAAAATAGGAGCATCCGAGCCGGACTTTATACTAATATTTTGGGAAGCACCGTTCACCTTAGTCAATATATGCACCATTCATCATTTTTATGTTCATCTTCTAATCTATCATTGTGTTTGAATTTGACTGATTCCGAGCAATGTGAAGTTGACAATTTTTACCCAGTTTTGGATGTTCAATGATTATTTGAGTAGAATTTTGCATTCTTATATGAATTTTTCTATGATGAGCGCAAACTCGTGTACAACAATTGGATTCATAAATGGTAATGATTCATATAGCCGAAGAATTTAGTATACTAACTAAATAGCTTGTTTAGTGTCTATCCTCAATCGTTCACAGGTAGCTAAAATTTGGACTAAAAGATTTTGTGGGTATTTCTCTTGTAAACCCTCACGAGACAAAACTCGTCCACTAGGGACACATAGGGGTTTAAAGGCTTATTACATATGCTGAATGTAGTCGCGATTCCTGCGAAAGTGAGTTAGAATTTTTATTTTGTTTTTAGATTAGTTTTGCTCGAGGACTAGCAAAATATAGGTTCAGGGGTATTTGATACAGACATAATTTATACATATATGCATTTTAATTTTTATTTGCTAGTACTTATAATTGTATTAATTTTATTATTTTTATGTGTTCATAGGTTGTAGTGGTAAAATACTAGTTGCAAACTTAACACGGCTAAAAGAGTTAATTAGTGAACCTGACAAAAGTAAGGGGAGCCTTCTTTTGTTTCCGTTGGCTAGAAGGTGGACTTGAGGTATACAGGAAGTGGTCAGAGGCTGATGAGACGTGAAAAGATGGAGGGAGACTTAGCTTGGCTGGGTTCTGACATTGTCTGATAAGAATTAAAAAAATACAAACTAGAAAGCAAGTGAAGACGTGGATAAATAGGAGTGGGGTCTAGCCAATGTTCTGTTGACTGAGCAGGTAATGACATGGTTGTTTGATTGCTTTTGAAAGTGGGTCTTCAAATTGTAGTGATGAATGTGAATGTGACGTGAGATACAAAAAGGGTGAGACAGAAGAAGTCAGGGGAGGTGCGTTTGACAGGTGGGAGAGAATAAAAGGCAGACCAAAATCACGTGAGAGAGAAGGGAATAAAGAGTATAAATAGAAAAGAGAAAAGAAGAGTAGGGGGCTCTGGTTGGCAACTATGTTTTGGGTTTTAGGAAGTACATAAGAGAGGGGGTTGGCGGAGAGAAGAGAGAAGAAGGATTGCGACGTGAGAAAAGAAGAGAGAAGGGGGATTGGGACGTGATAAAAGAAGAGAGAGGGAGAAGTGGTGAGAAGGATAGAGACTTGTTCGGCTGTAGGCTAGAGAGAAGGTGAGTGATTGGAGAAGTGGAAAGAGAGGGATTTCTTTTGGGGGATTGCGACTGATTGAGAGGAGAGAGAGAGAAGGCTAGGAAAAGGACATAGAGGCTGTGAGAGAGCGATGTGAGAAAAGAAAGAAAGTGGAGAGAGAGGTTGGAGGAAAGGGGAACAAGGGATTTGACGGATGAAAGGGGGAAATTGTACAGAGGAGAGAGAGTGAGGGGGGAGTCTTCTGATCGACAGGCGTAGGCTGGAGAGGTGTCGTCTTTGGCTGGAGGTGAAAGTCAGACGGAGAGAAGAAAGTGGCCAGAGATTCTGTTCAGTTTTCTGGGTTGGTGTTCATGGCCGGAAACAGTGATACTTCTCTATCTCTACTTTTCTTAATTATTTTTAATGGGTTTTGAGAAACCCAACCCTATGTTTTGTTGATTTTTGTAGCTAGGGTTTTATGTTGAAACCACTAAGAGTATTAGACCACTTTGAATTGAATTATTTGGTACAAACTATTATGATCTGAATAGATTAGTTCCATGATTTTGATTTATTGATTTAATGATAACATTAGTTGTTGCTTCACCGGTTCTGTACAATACAGTAACCTTTGCGCATAATTAATAGGATTGCAAATATATTTGTCTACTTATTCGATATTTCATGCTTGGGTTAAATCCTTTGATGGAGTATGCTTAGAATAGTCAGGTATTATTTCTGAACCTATATTATTGATGATATGAATTAGTTTGTATCTTACTCACCTACTTCCTTTCTAGGTGAGTATTGATCGAACCAGGTGGTTTCTCCATCTTCCTTTATGAAGCCACGACCTCAACTACAGTTCCACCAAGCGTAGCTGCAAAGGTGTAACCATTACTGAGGATTTGTAACCTCGTAGACACATTTACAGGTGGTATGTGTGATCACTTTACCGATATCAGTGCACTTTATGAAAATCAATTATTCTTTTCACTTCACATTTACATTTGTGGAATACAATAATCAATATGAGACAGAGTGAGAACACACCATGATAATTCATATCGTTCCCTTAGGAAATCATTTTTCTTATCTCCCCCGTGCGATGGGAAGAATGTCTCATCAAAGTGACGATCCACAAATCTAGCGACGATCACTTATAATATCTTGATAATTTTATATTACTTATGACGAATGAAAGTATCAACCAATTTTTTGAATCCTAGTTGGTCAGAAGTTTTATCATCTTAAGTTGAATGATAAATTTAGTGTTAATCTCTGATAACTTATATTTTTTTATTTGTGTGCTTATCTCCTCAGAATAGAGAATTGTATATTCAAATTTGAATGGAACAATTGACATTCTTACTGTGTTAAGTAATTTTACTTTTCAGTGGAGATGATAAAAAGAATTGGTTGGTAAATGCAGAAGTGCTGGAACGTGTGCTCCAGAAAAGGCATGTTTTGTCTTCTACCAGGAATGGAAAAGATTAAAAGCATTTTTCTGAACAGTTCAACTATCAAAATAGTTGAAGAAATAGGTAAATGATGTGCAAGGCCTGTCAGGTATGAACATTAATCAGATTATGATATCATTCTCAATATGTGCATTGCGAATTAAAACTAGTGCCAAATTCTATCTACCTAAGTTACTATGAAATGTCATACTTGGATATATGTTCTTGTTATGCTTTGAGTGTTAGCTTAATATAACAAGACAACAGTAGATAAAAGGGAAAATCGTTAATTAATTGAGAATGAATACATGAGCATGTTAAATCATAATGTTGGTATACAGTACCATTATATGGTGTGTCTTAGTTAGATGCAACCTAAAGGACACATAATTGTAGTTTCTTATGTTGAGAAATCCTGATAATTGTGGGGGGCCTTATGTCTCAACTGTAGGGTATAAGATGGAAACAAGTGTTTGTTTGATTTCTCAAGTAGATTCATAAAACACCCTAGACTTATATGTGCCCTACCCTGTAGACCTCAATTGTGGGGGTCTAAGGTGAGAATGAAGAGTCGACTTCTTTAGCAAATCATTGCATATGATCACCAAAACTGTAGTATGATAATCTGAAAGTTTTGAAGCTAACAACATTTAACTAAAGTAAATTTTATTGTTGAGGATGTTGAGCTCTCGACAATAGTTTTCTGAGGCCGGGTTCTCACACGAGATTGAATAAGTCAGACAAATACTTGATTTTGTGAAATTGTTGTTAGAGAATAAAGTAGTGATCTTTTGGCACATACTCACATGACTCTAAAGTTACTACATCAGGCATTGTTTGCCATTATTGTCAGTATGCTACATTAGATGGATGTTGAGACATTATACATAAATAATTAGTCAAAGGTGGACAAACCTTAAGGGTTTGGTTAGCGCTAGGGGTACAAACTGATTACACCTACATATACTTGACCTGAACCAAGATGTAAGTCAATGACATATAAATATTATTATGTGATGATGATGAATACTAGTGATGCACACTAATGAATTTGATAGTGTATTTACACTAAATAAATTGAAGGTGCATATGTTTAGCATCCCTTTGTTACGCGTTTTACAACCACTAACAATTTTTGTTGTTTAAAGTTTGACAGGAAACTAATATGTTGTTGAAGTGGTCTAAAGGATCAGAAAGAACCAAAATCAAATTTTGATGATATAGTTTCTGTCAAATGTGTGTTGTAAAATAGGTGTGCATGTTTCCCATTTTATCCTGGATAATTACAGGGTTGCTCTGATCACAGGACCAGAAAATTGGGATGCTTGAGGTACATATTTAATTTCAAATATGTGATATATATTGCACCAATCTTTGGAGGAAGATGTATTGACCGTACTTGTAAGTAGTACATGTATCTTGTGTATGCCTTTATATGCTTTAAACCACTAGAAAACATGTGATGTTTGTGATTTGATTGAAAGACTAAGTTGTTGTAGACAAGCATGATCCAAAAGTTCATTGGAACAAGAAGAAATTCTGACGGGAATGGTCTTTGTCAAACTCGATGCGTTTAATGTGTGTTGTAAATGTGCAGTGAATTAGGTGTACAAATATACTTGTGATCCCAGAAGAATTAATGGGATGATCTGATCAGAAATTTGAAGTACCTGAGGTACATTTTAAATTGTGTATGTGCATGATACATATTACACTGACCTTAAGATATGTTGTGATTTCAGGCTTTGGAGAATCTTAGCCTATGTGTGTACTCTCTTAAGATGTATAATTAGTTGGAAATCCTCTAACAGACATGAAGAACTCGACTGAGATGAAATCAGAGTTTGTTTGCTTAAATTAAAGCATAAGAGGAAGGTGAATTGCTAAAACCCTTTTGTTGGGTATTCCTCTGTGACTGAAGCCTGTGGCCACCACTGCTGAAGCTCAATTGACTATGTGAGCCTAAAGTAAATGAGCAATGGAAAATTCTAGACAAACTCAGAGAAGGCTAATTCGGTAAGACAACTACTCTCTAATGAAGTGATTTTTGTACACTTAGTGATGTCAAAAGAAAAATCAGTGGATCCTTTGACGGAAGGATAATCTAGAGAGATAGTTTGTTATTGCATCGAGTGGGATGGGACTTAAGATCAAGAAATGAAATTGCCATGAAGGACACTCAACCTTAGTGACTGGAGATCCCAAGATCAAGGTTCAATTAGACAACTAATTTGTGGTAATTGAAGGTATGCACTATCAAGAGAATTACATTCTCTGTCCCTCCCTATGGTGCATTGTTGTGATAGTGTGACTGCATGCGAAGGATGACTTTTAAGAAGTCTTAATGAGTTTTATAGTTTCAAATTAAGATTGAAGTGGGGTGTAGCAGTAACACTCTTGATAGAACTCACCTATCTGAATGAGGAAGTGGGCCACTTCCTATGAGAATATGAGCTGATTCTCTAGGGCATTCTGAGAAATGGGATATTTTCTCAGGGACAAAATGAGCACAACGACACGAGCTTGACAACAACCTTGGAGATATCATGCGTGGTGGTTTTTGCGAATTACACCAAACGCTAGCATTTCAAGACGTTGCGTTCACTGTCTCTAGCAAGTAGTTCTTGTAATCTCTTACTAAGCAAAGGTTCAAGACCTCATGGACACCTCTGCCTAAAATGGTATTTCCTACGTTTTATGTGATTTTCGTTTTTTTTTATCGAGATTTAATTCATTTTGAGAAAATGAGTTTTATGTTGTTTTTTATGGTCTTGGTATTACTGATACTTAGGACCTAAGGGTCACTAAGGGATCACTGGCTCATTTTAACTTTGGTGAACGGAACCTTTAATCCCACTATGGGAAACTAAAAATGAAAGCTCTCTATACTATTATGATTTATGCAATCAATAGTATGACCCTGGGGTCATCACACTTTTGTGTGAGGGAGAGGACGTTGGAATGGCTAATATGATTTCAATACACACGGTTTGGCTGATTGTTCAGTCAGTTCGATCGGGTCGTGGAATTGGGGTAATGATTTACCAAGATCTATTTATGTTTTTCATGTTTTACTTAGGTTTTTCATTCATGTGGGGGATTGTTGGAAAACAATATATATAAAATATGAATTTTAAGGTTTGAAGAAAATAAATAGATTCTTGTTTTCTTTTATGAATGAAAAACTCATTAGTCCCACATTGGAGAGTTTCCAATCTTAAACTGTTTTAAGAGACTATATAAAATTATTAGTCCCACATAGGGGAGATCACTCTTCTTAAGTAGTACTAGGTTATTATATAAACAAGCTAATTTCTCAACCTAAAGGATCAATCCAAGGAAAAAGGGTTTCTCCATATTTTTGGAGAGACCAAAAGAAAAATATTTTTCTATTTTTTTTCTTAAGCTTTCGCGATTTTCCTTGAGGGTTTTTTCGGAGTTGCCAAGCTCAAGCTGAGAATCTACTACGAGTGCTAGTAGTAGGTGTAGTAGGGTGTTTTATCCTGGAGGCATCCGCCCTGTGGAGGCTATAGCATCACTCTTGAGTGAAGCCGGGTGCTAATTCTTAAGGACAGCGTGTTGAACACGTGACTCACTCTGTTTTCCAAAGTTTTGCCATGTTGCTGTTGCGGAGATCTGGGGAGCTTATCCGTTTCGTCAAATCGATCACTTCCAATACAAAAGACCTAAGTATCAATAAATTTTGTTTATTTTAAATTTCTTCATTTTTATTATTGCGCGCAACAAGATTAAGTAGCGACCACTCTCCCATTATCCTTAATACAGACAGGATCTCGAGAAGGAAGCTGCGTCCACCATTCAGGTATGAACTATACTGGACGGAACATTCTGATTATAAGAAGATTGTGGCCAATTCTTCGGAGACGAAAATGGAAATGTTATTTCGAAACTTAACTGTTTGGGTGAGTGTTTCCTGAAGTGGAGCAAGAATTTGTTCGGCAATTGTACTGGTGAAATTGAACAACTTAAAATGGAAATAGTAAAGCTATAAGAGGAAGTTGCGACTCGTGATTCTAGACATGAACAACTACTATTAATTTCAAGAATACATTGTCTTAAAAATCAGCACAAGACGTTCTGGGAGCAACGTGCCAAATCAAAATGGCTACCAAACTGCAACAAGAACACAAGGACCTGTCATCTCTCGGTTTTGCATACGCGAAAGAAAAACTCGATTCATGCTTTACTGATTAATAATATCTGGACTTTTAATGAGGGCTTGATCAGAGAAAAGTTAGTTTCTCACTTCAGCAACATGTTCACTAGCCACAGAGTTATTCCCATGAATTAACGTCTCATGTGATTCAACTCATTTATCAGAGAGTAAGAATGCTTCTTTAGTAGCTATCCCCTCTTGTACAAAGATAAGTGATGTGCTCAAAAGTATGGCTCCAATGGGTTCACCAGGCCCGGATGGATTTCCGGTGGTCTGGGCAAGCCGTAAATTTTGTAAAGTATTCAATCCTATTCAGTAAGCAAGTGGGGGATGATGTTAAAAAGGAAGTGTCTACTTCATTTGGTGTTAAAATGATGTCAAAACATGAGAAGTACTTGGGCATACAAATTCTTCAGCCATCCAGTAAGTGTCATACATATGAGTTTCTTACAGATAAAATGGACGCCAAACTCGCAGGGTGGAAATGTCACAATCTTAACCATGCCGGTAGGACTCAATTGATTAAATCAGTGTTAGCTCTCATCCCTGTCTACTTCATGGCCACATCGATTACTCCGAAAAAAGTGATTCAAAAAATTACTCAAACTATACGAAATTTCTGGTGGGGGCATAGCCGTGAATCTAAGAATCTACAATTTATTAATTGGAAATGGTTCAATCTCTGTAAGGATAGTCGTGTCTTGGTATTCGATCGCTTGAGTTTTTAAATAGAGCTATGGTTGCAAATTTAGGCTGACATTTTCTAAAAGAATGTGATGCTACTTGGGTGCAATTGTTTCGAGCCGAGTATCTCCGTACTGGCTCCTTTTGGAATGTGAAGATAACGAACAATTGCTCGTCTACCTGGAGAGCTATCCTTTCGGTACGAGAAGAATTGATGAAAGGTTGTGTTTGGTCCATTGGGGATGGTAAGAATGTAAACGTCTGGAATGATCCTTGGATTCCGGATCCTCATGGGTTTCGACCAGAAACTGATAATATGCTTGACAGCAATATTACAACAGTGAATGCACTTTTCTTGTGTAATGGTGCATCCTGGAATATCCCTCTCTTAAACTCGATCTTCTGTCCTACAACAGTCGCAGCAATCTCTTCTATCTATATTGCAAAATCGACGGGACAAGACAAACTAGTATGGAAGTTCACTCCATCTGGGGAGTTCTCGACGAAATCTTTTCAGAAGTTACTTGAATCTGACCAGGGGCAATCATCTTCTAATCTGAGCTCGCCTTTCCCTTGAAAGAAGCTGTGACTTGCAAAGGACATTGCTCCTAAAGTTAAACTGTTTGCATGGAGATTAGTTCACAACGTCTTAGGATGTCGAGGGAATATCGGTAAATACATTAAGGAAATTGACTCAAGGTGCTGTTACTGTGAGGATGAAGAGGAAAGCATCAATCATCTATTCATTCACTTCCCGAGAACTAGAGAAATTCTGTTTGCTTCAGACTTAAACCTCAGAATAGATAATGCCCATGTGAATTCCTTACAAGAGCTAGTTGCTGGTTGGTCAATGGAGAAAGACAAGTATTTTACTTTCTGCTTTGGGGTCAATGTGCTGTGGAGTATTTGAAAAGCTAGGAATCGATTGGTGTTCGACAACCAATTAACAGTTCATCATTAATGAAGCTCGTGGTCTATTCTCTGACTATTATAAGCGTGATGGATGGGTTCTGTAGATCCTATTTCAAAATACAACACTTTACCTCAGTGGTCTCCACCTGTTATAAGTGTTTTGAAGCTGAATTTTGATGGTGCTTTCCATGGTAATGAGTCGGGAGCGGCAGTTGTAGTTAGAGACCATAACTCACGAGTATTAGCTGCTTCAACTTCTCTCTGCGTACAAATATTCCGCTGGTGGCTGAGATTAGTGGCGCTCACTTAACTTTCAAGCTAGCTAAGGAGATGGGGTATGAGAGTTTTGTCATTGAAGAGAGTGTCTACAACTTATTCATATTCTTCAGTCAGAAATCTACAACACTCATTGGAAAGTAAAAAGACTACTAGAGGACTTACAAGCTCTAGCTCAAGAATTCGTTTCTGTTACGCGATGCCAATGGTATGGCTCCTCCAAATCTCCCTCCCTGTACTTCCTCACTAGCAGGAGAGTAGTTTAGTTTAGTTCTGATGTCTTTTGTTTAATTTTTGGTTATTTCTGTTAAATATATAAATATATATATTATCTTAAAAATCTAAAAATATTGGTAAGCCTAAATACTCTATCTAATTTAGGGTAAGAAAAATCTTTGATATTGTTTTAAGAAAAATCAGATTTTTAACTTGCACGGTTATTTTGGGAAAAAGTACTATATTTATCCGGTGTTATCGGAGGAAAAAAACCTGGCTTGCCTAAATTTGTCGAATCAATATATTTTTTTCTTTTTTGAAGCATCAAATCATATTTCCTAATAAAATTAATCATACTTCCTAAATTTATTGATCAACGTAAAAAAGAAAAACGTTGCTTCCTAATTTGTCGAGTTATTTCCTACCAAATAAAAACACTTGTGATCATAGGGTTGGGATTCCTTTGTTTATCGACGCTACTACTTCTTTGGTAATTTTGCCTCACATACTCCTGAAATCATGATTCTTCTTATTCAAATTTATATGGATTTGGAATTGATTGTATGATTATTTTTTTTCTCCAGGGTTTTTCTTTGTTTTTGATTAAACACATTAGTTGATATTTTGGGTTAATCACTTAATTTGTTTTCTACATAATTCATCACCATCTTTGCTATATCAACATGTACGCAGTTATTCTTGATTTTTCTTCTTTGTTATTTGTTCTATCTCCTTTGCTATGATTTTTCTGATTTGTAAGTTTAGTTTTCTATCTTTCTATTCTTATAGTACATGTGTGTCTCCTAACATTACCACTGGTTATCAAATGACTTGGCTCACATGTTTTTTTTTCCCGGTTGGGCTTCATAATTGCAGGCTAAATTTTTGGTGCTATCACTGATGTTTGTAAAATTAATCTGCATAAAACTTCTCAACACGTCCATTTAGGATCTTTCATCTCTTAATTTTTTTACATAATCACCTGTTCTTTATAACTTATGACATCTTGGTGATTTTTTTTTTTTTGTGTTTGTATCACTGAATACTTTAACCATTTCTGTGTTTATATAGATCATCTAGAGAAACTTGTTGGTCATGTCATAATATTTTTGTGTTAATTGGTTATCAAGTTTTGGAGGGGGTGTTTTCTTACTTATCCATAAACTAAGAAAATACTTATATTGTATACATTACTCAAATGTTATCTACTCTTTCTTTTGATTCCATTATTGTTTGACCCATAACAAATTTCTCTGTTTGGAGAACCACAGACGCCAGTGTAATCCTCTCGCTTGGTATCCACGACAAACAATGTCAAGATATTCCGAACAAAACTGATTTTAGTGATGTAGCATTTGCTTAATTATCTTTTTTGTTGATTAGACTCTCTCTCTGTTTTTTTAACCGACATAATAGTTTTGTGCATCATGGGTTGCTTTCATTATAATAACCTTAAGGCCCGTCCCAAATTCAACTCATACCCCACAAATATCTTTGCTCATGCAGGTCATTCGGTGTGAGTCATGGGAACACATTAAAGATGTCGACTTGCTGATATTTAAAGGAGTGTTACATCATTTTTTGGAGAGATATGGGAAGTTCCATTAATATTCCTACCATTAAAGTAAGCATATCTATATATTATGTGATGTAACAAGCATGACTTAGACTGATGCTGCAGAAAAGTATGTGTGTGTGTTTCTTATGGATGTCTTTGTTGATATGTGTACAAGCTAGAATGATCAATGCAGTGGTGATGCCCAATGAGCTGTTGATGATGTTTCTGCTCCAACCCTTGCAAGTGTAGTGGATTGGACTAATGAAAATTAGATTTTTATCTTCATTTTCGTCAACATTGAAGGCTAAGAGTATAGCAGAGAGTAAAAAAAAATTGAAGTAGCTACATCCCACACTAATATAACTACCAGGTATGTGAATTTTTGTTCCCTCCTGGATCTCTTCTATATACAAAGGCCCATTCATGCACTATTTCTTCTCCTAACTTTCACGGCCATAAATACTTGCATTGGAGCTTAGAATAAAAGAACGATAACAAATTATTTGGTCCGTTTTTGTTCTTTGCTGATCTGCTAGATTCATTTTCGGTTGGTGTTATAGTGTTCTGAATGAAATTCTATTTTTTTTTATGTTTTTATAAGATGCAGTGGAAAGTACTGAAACAAAGAAATATTGTATGTTGATCTCTATCCATTCCTTCTACATTCTTATAGGATTGAGTATTACCAGGTTTGTTGAAAAATCCTTTGCTTCTGCACTTCTTCCATTACCTTGCGGATTAAGTATTTTATTTGTTGAATGGTTATTAAGTCCAGAGTTCCTCCATCCCGCAATGTTTTAGATATTTCTAACAGTAATTTATGCAAGGGGTAACAACACCCTTTATCGCACTCTATTGTAGTGTGGATCAACCTGTGGTTGTCATTTCTAATTCGTCCTTAACCCCACTCGGTGATTTGCATGTTATCTTGGGCTTAATCACCCATCTTTTTTGTCATTTCTATCCTTCATTAAAGTAACACCGCCAGATCATACTTTCTACTTTATATAAGTTTAAAACTGTGTCCTACAAATTTTATTTTTATTTTTTTATTATTATTGTCTCATCTACTCGCTGAAAGCATGTGAGCCTCTAACAAATTTAATCATTCCTCTTAATGTAATTGATTTTCATCTGTATGAGTAAATTCTAATTTATTTTCGGTGTTATGTAATGCTACGAGTCATATTATTAATATATATATTTTAAAACAAGTCATATTATTAATATGGTGTTATGCACTGTCGTTAACCATATTATTAATTTGGTAAAGAGGATTACTTATATCTATAATTGGAAAATGACACTTGGCCATAATAAGATGAATGGAAAAAATTCAATGTGGTACATAGTGCTATCATGTATATCGGGAACAAAATTATGTTCGGTATCAAGCCGGAAAATGTCAAATACCGGCCAACCATTGTTATTGGTCTACTTTCGTTTTCAAAATTCCTGATGTGTGCTCTTATTATCCCGTAGGCTCCAAATTATCCATATTCTTATATTTTCTCTAACTGAATTTTGTGTTATACCTGCAGGCTCCAAATTATCCTAATGCGGGATTATGGCGAGGCAAGTTTTTGGGACATTGTTGATAAATTCAAATTATCATTGTTCTACACTTCACCAGCTCTGGCGTGATTCCTCATGCGGGTTGGTAGAGCGATAAGTTTCTTTTCTTCTTTTGGTTTTATGCGCAATATATGGATTGAGTTAAATTTATCATCTATAAACACAAATGTTTTCTTCTTCCTTTCTTATTCCTCTTTATACCATCTATTCTGGAATTTTGTTAAAATCTTAGGACATGATAGGGGATGAGGTTGTCAATTTTCAATTTACATACGACATTTTGTATTGTTATATTGTTAATCATTTACTAATTACAAATGTTTTGCATTTGCAGTATGTTACTCGCTACTCTCGGATATCATTTTGAGTTCTTTAAACGTTTGGAGAGCGTAACAAACCTGCGGAGAGCCTATTAACCCAAGTGCTTCAAGGCTTTTAAATTTTTATTGCTATCTGTTTTTGATGGTATTTTAGAAAAATAATTACTAGTTTTATGTTTTAATAAATGTAATATGAAAAAAATGTTTGATATAATAACTATTTGTATAAATTTGGAACCGATATTTCGCCGATATTTGGAACCGAGATCTCTCCGGTACAAAGGTGTACCAATGTATCGCTCTCGACCGATACAAACCTTGACTACATTGGTCAGGACACATGAGAAGGATGTAGGTTAGGAAGAAGATTACTTATAGGTGTCTAATTAGTGAGTTGATTAAGTAATTTGATTTTTATTTTATTTATATGTTTGTTTCATTGACGATGATATATTAGTGGACATTGGATTGGCGCAACAGATTTATTGATAATGATATATCAGTGGGCATTGTATTGGTACAACAGAAGTTGAATCTGCTTTGGTCTTATACACTCAATGTGCTAAAGCTGCTTTAGTTGGCGTTGAGCATGAATCCCTCCTTTCTCTTAATGTACATGTTTTTTTTTTGGAAGCATGGTCAATGTACGTGTGGTAGAACGGACATGAGCTATGTATATGATCCATGGCCTGAGTAGTGATATGATCAAATATATCACCTCTTAAAAAAAGATAATGTAAAACAGTTTGTGTTTGAAAGTTGAGTCATGTGCCTTTAATCTTAGTTGAAAACCCCACAAGTATATCTAGATTATGGTTACCACCAATTAAATCATTTACCTCATAGTACTATCCACACGGGAACATGTACTTTGACTTAAAATGGGGACGTGCTGGTTAATGGGTTTTATCATTTAGTCTCCACAATGGAATTTCATACGCTTTGCACTATTTAGAATTAGCAATTTATTTATAATAATATTTTTTATTATTTTTAATATTAATATTAATACAACTATATAATGAGTGTGATTTTTTATTTAACTGCAAGGAGTTGGAACCTGAAGGAGCATTTGAGTTGACCGCTAAATTCTTTACGCAAGTGTATGATTTCTGAAGAAAGGTATATATCACTAAATTTCCTTGACGACATCATCTTCGACAGAAAGCACTACACTTGCATTGCACTATTTAGAGTTAGCAATTTATTTTATATTAATGTCGTTTTTTTTAATATCTAATATCAAATATTGATACCACTATATATATAAGCGTAATTTTTCAACTGCATGAAGTTGGAGCCTGGAGGGAGCAGTTGAATTGGCCGTTAAATTCTTAACGCGAGTCATTTTTTTTAGGTATGTCTAATATCAAATATTGATACAACTATATATATAGTGAGCGTGATTTTCACTCAACTACAGGAAGTTGGAGTCCGGATGAGCAGTTGAATTGGCTGCTTGATTCTTAATGCAAGTATATGATTTCTAAAGAACGATATATCATGAATTTTCTTGATTACATCATTTTCGACAGAAAACATTTCATACTCTTTGCACTATATGGAGTTAACAATCTATTTTATATTTATATTATTTTTTTAGTGTCTTTAATATCAGATATTGACATACAAATATATAGTAAGTGTGATTTTTCATTTAACTACAAAAAGCTGGAGCCTGGAGTTGCAGTTAAGTTGGCCGCTAGAATTTTCATTGATATTGATATACGAATTTATTATCCGAAGATATAAGGTTATGGATACGGATAAGATGTGAAGGTATCCAAAAATATTTGATCTAAAAAATTTATATAAATTTATATTAATTATATATGTGTTAATTCATCTTCTATATTTATTTTATAGATTTTTTTATCTTTTTCAAAAACTAATTTTAATTTCTATACAACTAAAACAAAAAATATTATTAATTTTTTATTTTTTATTTTTGGATCGAATATTATTCGATATTCAAAAATTAATTTGGATACGAATCCGGGTGGAAATGTTAATTTCCGTTTAGATACAAAACAAGATACTGGTAGCTTGAAAGAATTTAAGATACAGATAATATGATATCCGTGTGGAAATGTATTCAATGCCACCCTTAACTTATACTAGGTGCACGTGATCATCTTATGACTCACAGGTACCCATAAACTAACTCAATGAAAATGAGTTTAAGTATTTATCTATAATATACGGATACCTAATGTACTCTCACCATATAATACACGAGGTCATTATATAATTTAACTACGGGTAAACATAATACTAATTAAAAATCATTCGCCCTATAGTGGATGGGATCATCTATATAATGCATAACTCAGTAAGATCAAGTTTGTGTATCGAAATTCCCTTACTAAATACACAGAATCATTTTATAGTTCATGGGTAAATGTACATTCGCTCGAAATTATACGATTTAATGAGGGGTAAACATACATACTAATTAAAAATCATTCACCCTATAGTGTACGGGATCATCTATATAATGCATAACTCAATGAGATCAAGTTTGTGTATCGAAATTCCCTCACTAAATATATAGAATCATCTTACAGTTCATGGGTAAATATACATTCGCTCGAAATCATTCACACTGTAGTGCACGTGATTATGGTTAGATCCAGCCTATTCTTTAAATGAAGAATCCTTACACACTCCCTTTCTAAAAAAATTTAATACACCAAGTACTACATTTAGATTTATTGCATTTGTTGCTAAAATATCAACATTACACCCGAAACTCCCTGCGAATGGCCTATAAACCAAAAGAAACGAAAGAATCAGTTACATTTTTCATATCCTTTTAAAGTATCCATAAACTAATTAACTTAGTAAAAATAAATTAAAATATCGACCTATAAATCCTTGGGCCCTTAACTATCACCATACAATGCAAAAGAACATCATGTAATTCATAGGTAAGCATATATTCACTCAAATGATTTTTTATCTTCAACATTGTTGAACTTACGTACATTGACATAAACAATTTACGTCGTAGTTGAATTTCAGAATGCAACACAACAAGCCAATCAAACAATTTTAGAGTATCGAAGGTCTATAATCAATAGAGCTTTCGATAAACTTGAAAGTGTGGTCTTATCCAGAAAAGGAATGTAAAAAAAGTGCTATCAGAGATATTGAGGAAAAGGCTCATCATAACCCCATAATATGAGAATATTGATTTTAATTATCATTACTATTTCCACAATATATTGATTATCAATTGGTATCAAAATTTCATATTAATAAAAAGTAACCTACTGATCAACATTTCATATGAAATGCTCCAATGCATCTGGGTAAAGGGTGCGGGGTGAAGCCCCCCGCACCAGATCAAGAATTCCCAACAACAAACTTGGGAGGAAAAAAAAGAAGAAATGAACGAATAAACAAACTAAATACTCAATGGACCAGACTTCTCGTTCCACCAGACCGTATTAATACACCTGAAGAGCAAAGTACATATATTCCTAACAAAGAACAATTCAAGACACCATCTAAGAAACACCTCAAAAGAAAGCAAAAGAATATAGAAAACGACGATGAATATGATGGTGAATTGGGCAAAATGTATCCTAACATGTCACTGTTGGTACAAACAGATGGAGATGTCAATGAAGTGTTTACTTATGAATGTGGATTATAGATATGGGAAAATATTTATTTTTAGTATATGAGATGACAATCAAGTTTAATATTTAATATTTAATATTTAGAATTTAAACTATTTTACTTTTGAGATTAGTCAATTCTATTTTTTACATTTATTTATAGAATAATTTATTATTATTTTCTAAGATTGCTTGGAATTATTTTTTAAACTCATATGAGATCTTTAGATTATAATGGTATTACATTTGATTATTATAAATTTTTACATTATTTTTGTTATAATTTTAATCTTCCGGATAGTAATTATGCAATAGCTTATTAGAACTTTCATTAGCAGAACAGATTCGAGGCGAAGCTTCGCCTCAGTGGACATGAACCAAAGTGCAAAACTTTTCATCAGTCCCGGTACGTAGCACGAGTTAAAAAATGGTATCTATTAAACTATCACACAACCATTAGTCTACGATCAAATCATACAAAATTCAGTTGAATAAAGATAACAAAATAAGAAAAATTGGGTAAGTGTATTAACTAGGCAAAATTGTTTTTGCCATTAAAGTTTGGCGTCTAGGGTATGACCTTCTCCAAGGATACTATGAGTTTGTTGTCCTTTAAACTCCCTATATATCTTGTAGTTGACTGCTACTATATAATACTTGCATTAAAATGCTTGTACCATTCTAAGTAAATGTTTATACCAAGGTTTCCAACTCGCATTGATATGAGTCATAATTACATCTCTGTCCCATGCTCGGTCGATACATTTACTTTGTATCATTACTACTAGAGCCAACATTTCATCTCTGCCCATATACTAAACAAAAAATTATATATTCTTCTACCATAATTTATGTGTTTTCTTTCACATGTTCCGGTATACCAACGTGGGTATGATTCAACACGTATAACCTTTTGTTTTTCGAGGTTCTTTCCATATATAACCTTGTCATAGTTAACTTAAGTTGAGAAATTTCACTATCCTAACAATTGAGAAATTTCACATGCCTCTCAACCACTTACTTCAATTTGAATAACTTGCTTCAACCTTTGCTGGTTCTTTAGTATAATATATGAAGTAGAAAAAATAAAAATGGAAAGATTTTCTGACTCATATCACCTTTTGTGAATTTCTTTCTATATAAGTTGAGACGTGCTAATTCGCCACATATCTTTGATGAAGTTATTGACTCATTGTAGTCTAACAAGTGGATAACATCCCACTGAACATTCAAGTTTTGGGGAAAAATGAATGTTTCGATAAACTTCATTTAAAGCATTTCATTGTTTGAAGTCAATATGTCGCCTTAAAAACGTATAAGCTATGCCTTCATCTTTTGAACAATACATCGTCATTGGTTGAATTTTTTATTATGCAAATATAGTCTTTGTGGACATAAAAGAATTTCGTGTCAGTGACTCTTTACTATGCTCAAGTACTTCTGAGTCCAAAATGTCAAATTCAAGTCGAGTTGGTTTAGTCAAAGACCGGTCAACTATTTGATCAAGGCCCGGTCCATTGCGTTGGTATGGTCATGGTTAATAAACATATATAATTCATATATACGAAGTATTCAGACTCATTGATAATAACCTTGAAACTATTAGCATATAGGCCCAAAGTATTTTGTTAACCGGAAATTTCATCATCCAAATATAGTGATCGGTAAACACACTTCTTAATATCTGATTATGATGAAATTTTTACAGAAGATGCATAAATATATTACATCAGAAATACTAAAATTTTAATATAATCCAACAGCTAGATTAAAAGATATTCGTGGCGCCGCATGACTACCTCATATTACGTTTATGTAAATACAAATATAAGAATCACATGCTTTTGAATACTTACTATCGCTATAAAACTTTTACAGGAGATACATGATATTTATATATAACTTGATCCAACCATTTGATAAGAAGATAAACATGATGACGTATAATTGTCATAGATTACGTTTTTATAGACAAATCTATAAAGATCGATTTCTTTCTAGTACTTACCATGATTAGATCTTTATGAAAATTTTGTACATGATATATAAATTCGGGGTATAACACATACCCAAATTTCAGAATAATCCGGCGGTTTAAATTCTAAATATTAATTTATTACTACGCTGCTCGGAATTATGGTTTTTCTAAATGAAAATTAATATCATTCACAAAGGTTTTTTGGATGACATCATAGTCTGATTTATGTGAAATTTTAAACAAATGTTCATAACATAATTGGGTATAACATACTCATGCAAATAATAATTTATATTTATATTCATGCAAATTTAATGGTCAAATATTTATGTTTGAAAATCATACATCCGTGGAACCCTAGTCTATACTATGAATACGAAAATATTTTATTAAAGGAGAATATCTGGTAACCCATCCATAATATGAAAAAAATAAGATCATAACCACGCTAATCTTTAAGAAATAATCCATCATCGGTCTTGAACGATAAAAAAATTGCACAGTTAGTAGAGTCGTGCTGATAAACTGTTTAGTATTACTAGAAGATAGAAGAACAGAAGAAGGAGTAATTTTATTCATCAACGAGTAGTTACATATTACATAGGCTTAAGCCTCTATATTTAGGCTATGAGGTAAACCCTGGTTACATCTATATGGGTCGCACACACATGAACAGAAGGCCATACAACTGGCCTTTTTGGCTTTGATTTTTTATTTATTTATATTTAATCTTTCTTTAGAGCATTTATGAAGAAATAAAAGTAATATTTTATAAAAATAATTAGGATTCAAGCCAAAAAGAGAAAGATATTAAGATTTTGAGATCGTTTTTCATAGTTTACTTAATTCCCAATTGGTAGCCGAAACCGATGATTACCCAAAGTTATTACCGGGTCCGGTTTCAGGTCCACTAATTTAGGAACCGGACCTGGAACCGTTAGGATCCGGACCCGACTTTTATAATATGGTCTGGTTCAAGGTCCAGTGATATCCGTATGGACCCGGACCCATTGAGATCCCTACTACAAACACATGGGAGCTTTTTAAATGTCAAAACGTTGTCAGAGAAAGAAAATGATACCATCTCCTTCTTTAAAACTGTGTTTAAGATTCCATCTCCTTTTTTACGTTTAGGGTCTCATTTTCTCTGTTTTTCGAACATAATTTTGATGGAAGATAATCCTTATATAGTCCAGTATGAATCAATCTATTCAGAAAATTCTTATTCGAACGACAATAAATTTGAAGGTAACTATTTTGGTGTTATGTTCTTCTTACAAAATTCTATTCCTCCAAAAATTAGTGCATTTGGGTGGAAAGGTCTAAATTTATTTTTAGTAGGAATGTAGAGTTGTGTAAGACACACATACCACCAAAAAATTAGCTTCAAATTCATTGGCATTTGGAAGTTATAAAAAAATTAGTGTCAAAATTATGAGATAATGTGAAAATAATCATGTCAATGGATATTTCCTTTTATTTAAACCCCAGTCTTTTAGATATTTGTAAAATCTTGTACTCATACTTTTATTCCATTTGACTCGGTGCATCTACGATGTGATCGGGCCACATAGCCATATACTTGAAGTATATGGCCCATCTTAGTTTTTTAACAACTGTTTTTTTCTCTCTTAAATAGTGGGCTCTAGATCCCAGAATTTAAAGGGGACTATTTTTTAGAAAAACCTAATTTTATTTTTTATGTGAGAAAAAGTAGGAATTTACTTAATACTAACTTATATACGTGTTGATAAATAAAGAGGAGTCACACTTTAAAGTATATGGCCCGACAACATTATAACCATTTGGTATTTATCTACTACTAGCATATCTAGGATAAGATGAAAAAAAGGTGGAAACATCCCTTTAGTGAGAATGACCTATTAACTTCCATGAATCTACCCCAAATTAACTAGCAAGATTACTTGTTTATGATAGTACCAATTCCACGGGTGTATAGTCTTGGATCCCAACCACATGCTTCAACTATATAGAGTTTGGTAACTCCTAATGGAATCTAGTCATCCTGTAGCGATCATGTTAACTAACTAGGTTTTAATTTCTGACTAAAATGTGGTGACTTGTAACAATTAAAGTAGAGTATCTCCAATGGGAGAATGTTAACTTCCTAAAATTATGACCACTTAAGATATACTTGATTTTGACTAAATAATCTTCTTTAGAGTACGACCACTTAAAAATACACAATTTTGACTAAATAATTTTCTCCGGTGGAGATGTAAAAATATATGGTGAGGATGAGTTGGCTAACGACTAACAATGGATCCCTATGATCTATAGGGCTTCTCCAATAGTTGTATATTGAACAAAAAAATATCGATCCACATAAAAAGCACATACATTTTTAATGAAAATCATCTCCAACCCTTTAATATTGGGATAACATGTTAATTCTTTTGAAGACATCCTCTAGGTGAACCTTTAAAATTAGATATTCACTTAGAAGATGTCTTCCCATCCAACTTATCATTTTTCAACCAAATCAATACACAATATAAATAGAAATAATCTTAATCAATAATTAAATGATCCGTATGCAAAAAAAGATTTATAATTTATGATTTGAAGATGTTTATTTTTACTACTTGTATTTAGGAAATTAAAACCTTATATGGAAATTATACTTTAGGAGGATATTTCGGAAGATCTCATAAAGGATGTGAATAATCCTACTCAGCCATTTCTTCTGCTTTTGTTATTTAAACAACTTGAAAAAAAAAACAGTAATCGAGGATAAAATTATTTTCAATTCTTTTTTTGTAACTTAATTTATTTTAAGACAATATAAAGTTAAATTATTGAAACAATAGAATTTTCACATGTGGTTATGTAGTTCAATAAAAAAGAATTTCGTCGCAGACAGTTTCATCCAATTTCCTACAATCAAGGAATTTTTGTTCTAAACTCCTCTATCAAAAGTTTTCAACCAGCTCCACCTAGAAAACTCACGATATTTCCGTTGGAGATGCTGGAAGGATGTTTCACTGTCGCATCAACATAATTGGCCCATTTATATTTTGATAAACAACCATGTAAGAAACTCCAAGTTTTTGTAAACCTCTTAACCCTTTCGTCCACGACCCTGTGAACCATGGTTTAGCTGGTCGTGAGTAGTTGAAGCAAAGGTATAAAACTAGGACTCAAACTGTGCTTGAGAAGTAGTCTTGAATGGCTTTTACTATTTGGGGTATAAAATGAACATGGTGTTGGGTGCAATAATCAAAAATGAAGAAAATCAAATAAACAAAAGTTGTTGATACTTAACTCTTAACGGAAGTGATTCGTCAAAACAGATGAGCTCCTCGTATCTCCGCAACATCAATATGGTATGTAACAAAAACTTTGGAAAAACAGAGTGAGTCACGTGTTCAATACGCTTCCCTTAAGACATTAGCGCCCGGCTACACTCAAGAGTGATGCTATAGACTCCATAGGGAGGATGCCTCAAGGATAAAACACCCTACTACACCTACTATTAGCACTCGTAGTAGATGCTCAACTTGAGCTTGGAAACTCAGAAAAACCCTTCAAGAAAAATCTCAAAAAACTTAAGAAAGATAATAAAAAATTATTATTCTTTTGGTATCTCCAAAAATATGGAGAAACCATTTTTCCTTGAATGTCCAAATATGTTGAGAAAAGTTTGTTTATATAATCTCTTAATACAACTTAAGAAGTGGAAACTCCCCGTTGTGGGACTAAAATGTTTCATTCACAAAAGAAAACAATGGAAAAACAAAAAAAAAGTAAAGTGACCAATAGGTCAGGAGCTCGAACCAAAATAGGCATAATATTTTATATTTTAATAAAAGATTTAAAACTCATTTTTTTTAGCCATTATTTTCCAACTATCCCCCGCCTGAACGAAAACCTCAGTAAATCACAAATAGATCTTGGTAAACCAACACCCTAAATACCATAACCTGACTTGACTGAACAGACAGATGGACCGTGCGTGTGCTGAAATCATATTATCCATTCCAATGTCCTCTCCTTCACACAAAAGTGTGCTGATCCCAGGGTCATACTATTAATTGTATAAATCATAATAGTATAGAGAGCTTTCATCTTTACTTTCCCATAGTGGGACTAAAGGTTTCGTTCAACAAAGTGAAAATGAGCCAGTGATCCCTTAGTGACCCTTAGGTCCTAAGTATCAGTAACCAAGACCATAGAAAACAACATAAAATTCATTTTCTCAAAATGAATTAAATCTTGATGAAAAACTGAAAATGACATAGAAAACAGGAAATACCATATAGGCAAAGGTGTCCATGAGGTCTTGAATCTTTGCTTAGTGAGAGATTACCAGAACTACTTGCTAGAGACAGTGAACGCGATGTCTTGAACTGCTAGCTTTTGGTGTAATTCGCGATAACCACCACACATGATATCTCCAAGGTTGTTGCCAAGCTCGTGCGGTTGTGCTCATTTTGGCCCTAAGCAAATATCTTGTTTCTCAGAATGCTCTAGAGAATCAACTTTATTCTCATAGAAAGCGGCCCACTTCCAAATTCAGATAGGTGAGTTCCATCAAGAGTGTTTATTGCTACATCCCACTTTAATCTTAAATTGAACTATAAAACTCATTAAAACTTACTAAAAGTCATCCTTCACATGCAGTCATATTATCACGTCTATGATGTGATTTTTATATAGTGGTAAAAAGAGGTTCGTTACTCGAACTTGTGAAGGTAATGATTTTAGAAAATAATGATTTAAACTAACTCTAGAAAATTTCAGGAGTAAGAAAAAGACTAAATAACCTAAAGATGATTTTTGAATAATTTTAAAAATACCAGGAATCAGGAATCAGGTAATTCTAACAACCTATGTGATTAATCAGATAATTCTTTTTAAATTAATTGAAGCCCAAATAATTGCCAAAATTGGTTTTGTTATGCTAACAAACAGAGGTAAATCACAAGCATGGACTATCAAAATTAATTAACTAAGCATAATCCATCAAGCAAAAGCACAACTGTTGAAAGAAAACCGTTTTTACTATTCAAAACTATGCAATTTTAATGATAAAAGAATTATAAATAATTATTAGAAAATAATTAAATCACATAAAATTGAGAAAAATACCTTATCCATCATCCCAGTAAATAAACTTAGCCCATGGTGAAGAAAACTTGCTCAAAAGTTGATTTCATTGCTCAAAATATTGATTACAAGGTTAAAGAATAGTGCAACAGCTGAACAGATACGTATATAAGTGTCACAGAACAGGGTTCAGCTGTTACAGAGAGCTTTAAGCAACAAAAATGTTCAAAATCTAAGGCAACAGGAGCAGGGTTGTAACAGTGGAACAGCAACACTTATAAATGTTACTGAGTCGTCTTCTTCAGCGATGGTGGGTGAAGAACAGTGCCGGCGATGCACCAGCAGGTGACCGGCGGCGCCGGAACTCCACCGGTATTGCTCTGAATCGATCTCTAGGCTGCGTACCTTAATTCTGAAGATTGTAAACTCTTTATATAGGCCCTGTGAGTCTTCTAGGATGTTCTAATCCCATTATAACTCGGTGATTTGACGAGAAATCGATAGCAATCCAAAACAGGGATGTACTCCTATTCCCGTCCAAATTCATGCTCCTCTGACCCTTATCTTCGGCTTCTAGAGCTTCCAATCGATTTTACGAACCTTTAATTAGATTGGGTACCTATCAATTTGGCTGAAATCCCATCAAATTTGCGATTTGATTTGAGTCAGAGGGGTTCCTGTTTGCCGATGAAGCTTTGACCCGGTCAACTGGGTTTGACTCGGTCAACTGGCTTTGACCGAGTTGACTGGGCTGAGTTGACCCGCTGAGTTGGTCCGATCCAGCCCATCCCGATCCAAGGGTGCCCCAATCCAAAGTGTGGGTGCCTTGATCCATTTTCCCGGGTGCTTTGAACACTTTTTGAGCCAATTTTTCCACAAATCTTTATTCTTCTAATGTACCTACAAAAGCATAAAAACACGTAATAGACACACAATCGAATACTAACTCACTAGAAATTAAGGTGCAATTTTGACACTAAAATGTGTCTATCAGTCTACACCATAGGGAAGGGACAAAGAATAAAATTCTCTGATGGTGTTTCCTTTAACCCACCACAAATTAGTTGTCTCATTCAAACACTTGATCTTGGGATCTTGAGTCAACAAGGTCGAGTATCATTCATAGAAAGTTTATTTAATGAGCTTAAGCCCCATCCCCCTCGATACAATAACAAACTAACTCTCTAGATTATCCTTTCGTCAAAGGATCCACTAATTTTTCTCTTGACTTCACTAAGTCTACAAAAATCACTTCATTAGAGAGTAGTTGTCTTACCGAATTAGCCATCTCCGAGTTTTTCTAGACTTTACCAATTGCTCATTTACTTTAGAATTACATAGTCAATTGAGTTTCAGCAATGGTGGCCACAGGCTTCGGACACAGAGGAATGCCTTCCAAAAAAGGATTTATCCATTCAATTTCCTCTCATGCTTTAAATTAAGCGAGCGAACTCTGATTTTATCTCGGTCGAGTTCCTCATGTCTGTTGGAATATTTGCAACTACTGATACAACTTAAGAGGGCGCAGACATAGGCTAAGACTCTCTAAATCCTGAAATCACAATATCTCTTAAGGTCAGTCCAATATGTATCATGCACACCTACACAATTTCAAATGTACCTCAAGTACTGCAAATTTCTGATCAGATCATCCTATTAATTCTTCTGGGGTCACAAGTGTATTTGCACACCTAATTTCACTGCACATTTAAAACACACATTAAATGTATCGAGTTTGACAAAGACCATTTTCGTAAGAGTTTCTTCTGGTTCCAATGATCCTTTAGATCATGCTTGTCTACAACAACTTAGTCTTTCAATCAAATCGTAAAAGTCACATGTTTTCTAGGTGGTTGTAAATCATAGAAAGGCATATACAAGATACATGTACTAAATACTAGTACGGTAATTACATTTTCCTCAAAAGGTTAGTGTTATATATATCACATATTTGAAACTAAATATGTACCTCAAGCATCCCAATTCTCCTTCCCTTTGATCAGAGCATACATGTGATTCTTCAGGATTAAAATGGGAAACATGCACACCTATTTTACAACACACATTAAACACATTTGACAAAAACTATATAATCAAAATTTGATTTTGGTTCCTTATGGTCCTTTAGACCACTCAACAACATATTTGTTTCCTGTCAAACTTTAAACAACACAAATTTGTTAATAGTTGTAAAACACATAATAAAGGCATGCTAAACATATGCACCTTCAATTGATTTAGTGTAAACACACCTGTCAAAATTCATTAGTGTCACATCACTAGAAATCATTATTACATAACAATATTTTTAGGTCAATTAATTACTGCTTGGTTCAAGTCAAGTATATGTAGGTGTAATCAGTTTGTACCTTTACCCCCTAGCGCTAACCAAACCACTAAGGTTTGTCCACCTTTGACTAACCATTTAAGTATACTGCCTCAACAATTATCTAATGTAGCATACTGACGATAATAACAAACAATGCCTGGCGTATTAATTTTAGTGTCATGTGAGTATGTGCCAAGTGATCACTACTTTATTCTCTAACAACAATTTCACAAAGTCAAGCATCTGTCTGACCTATTCTATCTCTTGTTAGAACCCGACCCCAGAAGACTGCTGTCGAAAACTCAACATCCTTAATAATAAAATTTATTTTATTCAAATATTGTTAACTTCAGAACTTACAAGTTATCGTACTACAGTTCTGGTGATCATATGCAATGATTTGCTAAAAAAAATCGACTCTTCATTCTCACCTTAGACCCCCCACAATTGAGGTCTACAGTGTAGGACACATATAAGTTTAGGGTCTTCTATAAATATGCTTGATAAATCAAACAAACACTTGTTTCCATCTTATACCCCCACATTTGAGGCATAATGACCCCCAAAGTTATCAGGATTTCTCAACATAAGAAACTACAATTATGTGTCCTTTAGGTTGCATCTAACTAAGACACACCATATAATGGTACTCTATACCAACATTATGATATAACATGTTCATTTATTCATTCTCAATTCATTGACGATTTTCCATTTTATCTACTATTGTCTTGTTCTATTAAACTAACACTCAAAGCATCACACGACCATATTTCTAAGTATAACATTTCATAGTAACTTAGGTGGATAGCATTTGACACTAGTTTTAAATCGCAACGCACATATTGAGAATGATATCATAATTTGATTAATGTCTATACCTGACAAGCCTTGCACATCATTACCAATTTCTTCAACTGTTTTGATAGTTGAGTTGTTCATGAAAATGCTTTTGCATCTTTCCTATTCTTGGTAGAAGACAAAACATGTCTTTTCTGGAGCACACGTTCTAGCACTTCCGACATTTACCAACCAATTCTTTTTATCATCTCCACTGAAAAGTAAAATTACTTAACACAGTAAGAATGTCAATTGTTCCATTCAAATTTGAATAAAAAATTCTATATTACGAGGAGATAAGCACACATCTAAAAACAGAAGTTATCACAGATTAACACTTAATCTATCATTCAATTTAAGATAATAAAACTTCTGCCCAACTAGGATTCAAAAAATTGTTTGATACTCTCTTTCGACATAGGTAATATCAAATTATCAATAGATAATAAGTGTTCATCTTATCAAAATGTTTATTCCCAAAATATAGTTATCAAGTTACTTAAGTCTCTCTCCACATTAGACTATCACAATCATCAAGTAACAAAATTTGGTAATAAAACACCCAAACACTTTTGTGTACATACATATCAATTAAAACACATGTGTTCGCTTAACCTTCTTGTTGCACTAGTTACTAAAAGATACTTTATATCTCACTATCCATATGACTATGGTACACTAGTATATTAGGATTCTCATATTTTCAACAAAAGGTAACATATTCGAAATGATTCAGAAATCACCATTGAAATTACTAATGCACAATTATTAACCAATCGTGTGATTCACGCCAATTGATACTACACAAAGCACATATAATCAAAGGGATTTATAATATAATGCACAGTTCATACACAACTGATTCAACATCTCATTACTCATTAGCAATGTGATATTAATCTAACACATAAGAGATTATCACTTTAAGTCACAAAAATCAATTCGTTACTTGCTCTAATTTATTTATGAGAAATATTTCAACTAAATTAAAATCTCAAGTCTATTATGGATAAAAGCACTCATCAGTACCGATTTTCATATTATATCCAAGGTGACAAAGTACCATTATAAATGGTTGCAAGATCTCATACTAATCTAGAGCTTAGATACAATTATTAATATTCTAGACAAACATGCACAACATCTTTGAAAATACCATATCTCACAAACCACAAGTCTGAATCAAAAAATTAAATAAAAGTTTTGAAGATAACATATATATCTACAAACTTCATTTGAATCACCATTTCAAAAAACTCATAGTTACGCCAGAAAAACTAATTTATTTTACAATATTTTTCTGCCCGTCAGAATTTTTCAGGAATGTTTGTCAGTTTTTTAAAATATCTAAAAAATAATTTTACAACTCTAAAAATTCTTAATTTTTGTGTGAGTAACTGTCAGGATGTCTATTATACACTATTAAAAGTATTCATCGAAATTATTTCTAAGTTAAGAGATATACTCGAAACTCTACAGCTGCCCAGAAAACTCAATTTTGTTTTTTCACTTCAAAATTAACATCCTTAATTTTCTAATATAATATCAGCGTCAACGGTTCACAAGTCGATCATTCATTTATAATTATTACTAAATAATAATGTCTTAAGATTGTTGGGGTACAATAATCAAAAATAAAGAAAATCAAATAAACAAAGGTTGTTGATACTTAGCTCTTAACGAAAGTGATTCGTCAAAACGGATGAGCTCCTCGTATCTCCACAACATTAAGATGGTATGTAACAAAACTTTGGAAAAAAAAGTGAGTCACGTGTTCAACAAGTTGTCCTTAAGACATTAGCGCCCGGCTACACTCAAGAGTGATGCTATAGCCTCCACAGGGCGGATGCCTCCAGGATAAAACACCATACTAGACCTATTATTAGCACTCGTAGTAGATGCTCAACTTGAGCTTGACAACTCAAAAAAACCCTTCAAGGAAAATCTCAAAAAACTTAAGAAAGATAATAAAAAATTATTATTCTTTTGGTCTCTCAAAAATATGGAGAAACCATTTTTCCTTGGATGTCCAAATAGGTTGAGAAAAATTTGTTTATATAATCTCTTAATATAACTTAAGAAGTGGAAACTCCCTGATGTGGGACTAAAATGTTCCATTCATAAAAGAAAACAAAGGAAAAACCAAAACATGTAAAGTGATCAATAGGTCAGAAGCTCGAACCCAAATAGGCATAATATTTTATATTTTAATAAAAGATTTAAAACTCATTTTTTATCCATTGTTTTCCAACACATGGTGGCCCTAAGTAAATCTGCACGTCTACTTCAGTAAATTCCAACTGATATGCAGTCGCCACCTTTAGCTCAATAGTGTGGAGGTTTCAATTATTCCTATGCAACCTCAAGTGGCTCGATAGAGGACTCCCACTGCTGCCATATGGTTGTGACAGTCTTGCATTTCAAATATGCAATCTATTGCATCGCATTCATAATGGATGCCCTGTCACCATCTCTGCATATTCGTTTAAAGTCCCTGCAACATCTAGCTCCCTGGATGTTACCTGTTTTATCATGAGTAAACATCATGAAGTATGAATAGCTGGACCCCAATTATCAACCACTATGAAGTAAGCTTTCTTATTTTTTTTTACCACTGCTATAAGAATTACTCTTACTTCTTTATGCTTTCTTAATTATGAACATTTATATGATTAACAATCTGATCAGCTGTTAACTTATGACAGGGTTTAATCTTCTTAAAAAAATTCTGACACCTACCTAACCAAACAAACCAGATTGTAGTAGCACATATAACCTCCCAGTTAACATTATCATTAGTATTAGTAGTTTTTTTTTTACCAAACCATTCTATGTACCAGTCATATACAATTTACATCTTGTTTTAGATTTCCTAGAGTCGAAAGGAAGTTGATTCCAGACCTTTTTAACAAACAAACAATCCATTAAAAGGTGATCCTAAGTTTCTATTCCAAAATTGCATAATTGACAAGAAGCGTCAATATTATGAAGGATTTGTCTCCAACAAAAACAATATTGTGAAGGCATTTCCAAACAAACATTTTAATTCTAGGGATACATTCATTTTCATCACCTTGTTCCAAAAGATGTTCTTGATGTTACTGAGATTATGGTTATTTTGATCATTATTAGTATGGAAGAGGAGAGTTTTTTATACATATAGTTAAGAGACAAGTTGGAATTGGGAGTTAAATCCCACACCAATTTATCATAGCTAGATGGGTCAATTTGGATTTTTAGAATGTCGTAAATTTTATCACGAGAGAAGCACAATTTAAGTTTTTCAATGTTCCAACTGGAGCCATCATCTTTAAACAGGTCCTCAACCATTGATAATCTCATTATGATTGGATAAAGGAGGAACCACTAAAGTGACATCCTTAGTGATTCACTTGTGCTTCGGAGTATCAATATCCTCGCCATTATTAACTTTCCAAACACTCATTTTAATCAGGCTTTTATAATGTTTAGAAATACCTATGCAAAACCAAAAATCTGTTTTCTTTTGGGCGAACTTAGGATCCAGGATGTCTTTTTTGGAAAAACATTTGAGCTTAAGAATAGTATCCCATAACAAAGTTGGATAGGAGATCAACCTCCAACAAATTTTAGTTATCATTGCTTCGTTCATAATCTTAATATTTCTACACCCAAGACCCCCATCTTTTTTCTCCTTATTAATCCAAGACCAAGCTTTGAGGTATAAGCCTCTGTTGTGGCCATCTCTTTTCCCCCTAAAACAATTTCTCTAAGGAGAGGTGATTTTGTTTATAGTATGTTTTGGACAATTCATTTGGTAGATAGGAAGTGTTTCCATAACAGATTTTATCAAAACACTTCTCCCAGCAGGATCTATAATCCTATTTTTCTGACCTTTGATCCTTTTAGCAATTTTTTGAATGACCGATTTAAAAGAGGAAATTTTTGAATTATTTTCCAAAAGGGGGAGTCAAGGTACTTATCATCTAATTTTATTTTTTAAACTTTCAAAATTTTAATAATGATTCTTTATTGTGAAGACGATTACTAAAACAAAATGCCGGATTTTTGATATTTTAGATTATTGCATTCTTACTCCACGTTTAAGTTCATCAAAGCTTAATGCCTCCAAGTATTTACTTAAGCCTTTATTTATTTTTTCTTTTATACCACATCACCGTCTTATACATATAAAATATAAAACAAACATAATAGTATATAAACGATACGATAAAATTAACTGAGAAAATCATAAAAAAATTGATACTAAAAAAAGGTGTTATAGATACCTACCAATGATTTCTAGGTAGGTGAATATAAACCATGCCATATGATGGTGATTTGGATTGGTAAATAACCCAGCAGTTGTGATGGCGGTGTAAAAATTTCCACGTTCTATGAAATTTTCATCATCGGGCATCTATGATCCGTGGATGCAAAAGAGACTTGCAATCCTATATAGGGATACGCAAAATAAAAATAAAAACAGAAATACATCCATGTTATTATTTTTATGCATGAACATTGCATTCATGATTTAGGGATGAAAAAAAAATCCACATTTATCAGCCATAAGATAAATCCTAGAATTTTGGTCTTATTTGAGACGGCCAATCATTCCGGATAATGCTTGATCCTATGTCTTACCGCGGCTGTTGGTACAGAGTTAACCGATGCTTATTCCCTAGATATCGTCATTGCTTATTCTCCGGGAAATGAAGTTCATGTCCCGTGAGTTAACCGAATCAGATTGTATCATTCTGCTTGGGATGAATCATATAAATGACTCAGCCTAAAATGAAAATAAAATTCAAATTCAAATTCAAATTCAAATTCAAATTAACATTTAAATCCAAAATTGAAATAGATTCTGATTTCATATATTTCAAAATCTTATTTAATCCACTGATTGAATTCAGCTACAAAAAAAAACCAAAAAACTTTAAGACAAAGTATGACCTAAACTAGTACAAACTATTACAAGTTCCAAACATTCATGAAATTCATTTAAAAAAACTATCTTAGAATGATACAGAGGCGCATAATTAGGAATGGAATACCTGCAACAAAAATAAAAATGGGCATTAATTAACGGACTAATTTTGAAATAATAATAACAAATAGTTCGAGCTATAAAATTGCTATTAACTATTCACGTAAGACAATAAGACTATCAAATAATTATTGAGCCACATCATCATGTAACTCAGGAATTAGCGGAATCGGAATCGAAGTTAAATATAAACCTATTTGTTAAAGGTTTGCAAAGTAGTCAACTCATATGAACTGATAAATAACTCAAGCTTTTAGAATGTAGAGCCTTAATTCAGGTATAATGAGGTTAAAATGAAGATTTTCCAGTAGCTAAACAGGTAATGGCTCCACCTTGTGAGAAGTGGCGGCACGGATAAATTCCTATTGGTACCTAAATATACTTAGTTAGAAATCAGTTTAGAACAATTCCCTTTATCTTTATGTGATTGTGAAACTTTAGCATACTTGAACACAACAAGTTTAATTTTTACTAAGCATAGAGTCAGTTAGACTTGCCCAATCTCTTTAATGACATCCTCTCATGTCCGCACATTAATATTTAGAGACTGGTGAAAGGTGGCTTGCACATAAGGAAGTTTATACTCCAGGAGGCGATGGCTGGCCCCATGTCCATACGTCAGCTCAATGGCCAAATTTACATTTTTATGTATGAGATTGAGAAGAGGAATAAAGTTTCCAAGATCCCTATTTCTGCAAAGGAGAGCATCCTTAATGTGTAAGCACTACAGAGTGTGTGTACCACAAGAAACAACCTTAAACAAAAGCAATAAAGCTTTGTTACGCATTAATAAGAGACCAAATGGAGAAGCAAAGAATGAGATGCTGGGTGTAAAGCAACAAATGATTTCCATTTATTCTATGAACAGGGACATAGAGATCCTACTGAACTATCTAAGTCTAGTAAATTCTTTATCCTTGCTTGGAAAATACTAAGGAAGGATGCGGGATTCTTTCACAAGCATATAAAACTCATTGTATTTATATGATCTTGGTATCTAATGCACATATATATGAATGAATGCATGTTAAGTAAGTATATGTGTTGTGTTCATCGTGAGAATCCACTTAATTAGTGATCCAAATCTTTTGAAGGATTCAGATTGTACTGTCAATTGGGATTTTCAGGTTAGAGTTGATTTGCCAGAAAAAAATAATTAAGAGTTTTCAAACAAAGTTTGTCTAACTGAAAATTTTGATACTGTTGATGGTGGATTTTTTACAAGGGAGAAAATTGTAATATTGCTTTTCTCCTAGCTGCAGAAGCATGAAACAAATAAGTAGAAATTCCTGACCCGACATCAGAATTATGAATACATATTGCTATTTTATATTCCGCAAGAGAATTGAGAATACATATTCATCTCATGGATAAATTATCCCTATAGCTCTTTTATATACATATGCGCCTTCAAAATTTCAGGGCTTTACTCGGCTAAACCCTCGTTATTTCATGCGCACTCATGCAAACTATCTGTATTAATCAAAATATGTTGATTATACAAAATTACGAATATTCAGAATAAAGGTTATGCCATATTTGAATAAAAAACGTTAACTAGATGTATGTCATCTAATTGTAGAGTTGCATCAAGCATTATCTCAAGTTGCAAACTTCCACGGCTGAATCTCTTGCATATGTTCTGTATGCATAGCATAAAAGTTAAGCATAAATGCTAACATCAAATCTTATATAATTGAGAAACCCTAAAAAGGTCATAAATATAACCACGCCATTAGCGAATGCTGAAGCTAGTGGTGCATAAGAAATAACTGTGGCACTAGCAAGTGCTAGCCCTGGAAAACCCCTAGCCACACTCCCAACACCAATGAGTAGCACACACGTGTTCCAAAAGGCCAAAAAAGTCAAAATCCAGAAAAGCCAAAAGGACAACAAAGTCACGTGCCAAACAGGCCCTAGCAGTGCTAGCGATAGCACTGGCAGCAGAGCTAAGCGCCAAGCCTTATCCCTTCCCCTCTTTTCTCCTTTCCGCATCTTCTCACCCTTCATGCTTGCACTTATGCTTGTTCTAGCACCATTTATTGCTCGCTTGAGCCAAAATCATTGATAAAACTACTTTACAACAAACTCACAATTTATTCATGTGTTTTGTCCATGACTCCGCTAACTATACAAGAAATTAAAACAATCACATGGGGGGATTCTTTATGGAGTTTTGGTTTGGTGATTACAGCAACATCCGGCATAGCAACACCCAATGATAAGAAAGTTACAAAGTAGTGGTAAGATTGAAGCAATTAAAGGAGTAATTGAGTAATTGTTTTCCATAAACTTCCAAGCATGATGGGAGGTTACACCATTACCTCCATAATCTCCATCATTCCATTTCCTCACTGCCTCCACTACTTTACAAGGAAAGTGTGTGTTACCAACTACTCTAAATAGGCTACTTAGCCCATTCATAAATGACAACAAGCTTATCATTCTCTCAAGCTATGTTATTCTCTCAACATTTCAACAAATTTACACACAATTTAACACATAAATTTCTTTAACTTTCTTTGCTTCCTTCCCTTAAGATCAACCCATTTTTTCTCCTTGTGACCGAAACAGGTCGGAACGGCTACTATCGAGGTTTAGGATTGTCCTGTACGATTTTGATTTCCGAATCTAAAGAAAGTACTTCTATAGTACATTGTTTTGCCTAGAATCACTTTTTAGGTACTAACAATTAGCGACCACAGTGGGAGATCAATCTCACGGCCATGAATCCAATTCTTAAACTATCTTAAAATCAATTCTTCAATCATCTAAGAAAATGGTGGAGCTTAGGTCAGGTCAGCAACCAACCGCAATTCAGGTTCAACACCCACTTCTAACCCCAACAATGCCAGTGGAACCACTAAAAATACCAAGACTCTTCTCTGTAATGAAGGTGACAAAAACAAGGAGCAGGCGTCACCGACCATAGATGATTTAATGAAGCGGCAAGAAACCTTGGATGAAAGTCAAGTATCCATGGCCACCACTCAGAAGGAAGTTCTTACCTTTCTCAAGACCTTGACAAAGCAATTATCACCAGGGAAACATTATCATCAAACAGAGAAAGCGAAGAACACAAGCACTGGCGAAGCTAACAGGTCAAGAGATAATGCCCAAGAAGATGATGAAATACAAATCGTCACCTATCGTGTACCAGAAAAGATTCAACCACGACAGAACTTTGTCACCCGTGAAGACCAGGAAATGCTCCTGCAAAATCGTGGAAAGGAAGATCCCTCTTCATTCCATCAACACCAACCCCCTTACACAGCAGAAATTCAGAGGATTGCGCTTCCGTTCTCATTGTACGATGGCGTGGGGAACGCTCGAGAGCATATTTCTCGATTCTTGGAATCGTAAGGAATGCATGAATATAACCAAGTGTTGCAGCTCAAAGAATTCTCCAAATCTCTTACGAGAAGAGATTATACCTGGTACAACAACCTCGCCTCCAACAACATCTCTAGTTGGTCCCAGATGGTCAATGCTATTTATAAAAAATATTTTTTTGTCTCTGAGGAAAACAATCTTTCGGATCTGGGAAAAATGTTCCAGAGAAACAACGAGCATCAACAACTATGTAACCAGAACGTGATTGAGCAACAATTGGTGGAGAGTTGCATTAATGGTATGATTCCTATTTATCGTGCCTTATTAGAAAAATTATGATTTCAAACCTTCTCTGAGTTACATGAGGCCGCCAAGAGATCATCAATTACTGCTCTAGCCTTGTTGGAAAAGACAAGGCCCGCTAGAGAAGAAAGTCATGGAGACACCCGTTGAATTTGACGCCTGTTGAACAAACAATATTCTACCCAACACTCCATAGGTGTTATCACTTAAGAAGGGGGAAAGAGAAATGTAGCACCTCAATCGGCATCATAGGTTAAGTGTACTGCGTTAGCCCCGGCAACAGCGCCAACACTAGTTCAAGGACAAGGCTCAGTCAAGACTCCGTGTCAGACATAACAAAACAAGATAGATACAACAATCCCGGACTTCCCCTTCCCCATGGAGGACGTCCTCGAACTGTTGGGATTATGGGTACAAAATGGAGGTTAAAAGTTACCACATGTGCGACACCCACCAACTGAAGAGGAAATATCAAACCCAAAATACTATCACTTCCACAGGTTCGTCAGCCATCCTACCACTGAATGCAACGGCATAAGACGTATCTTTAGAGAAAAGATCGACTCAGGGGAGTTATGCTTGGGGACTGAAGGTGTCCACAAAGATCCCCTCCATGTTAGGAGATTTATTCTTTCTGGGGATTTCATTAACAAAAATGTCCAATCCATGATGAAGCGCATAAATGAACTTTTTTACCTATCGAAGGCACAACGCAAAGATATTTTTACTGCTCCCAATCGTGTTGTGTCGGGTAAGAGTCTACTTTTTGTAGAAAAAGCTATTGTGTATCCCAAGTCCGCCTAGGAAGACATAGTCATCCAGCATGATGAGAAACCTAGTTGGGGACTTCTCACCACCGCTTTCCTCAAAGACACCAAGTTTGAGCAAATACTAATTGATGTAAGCACTAATGTCAATATCATCACTATCAAGACTTTGAGAACTGTGGAAATTTCCAGGCACGAAGCCATGCACTCGCCAACCATAATCAAGAATTCTGAGAGGAATTCCCAGAGTGCTTACGATTGCATCATTCTTGAGGTAAAAATGGGTGATACGCAAACACATACCTAGTTTCACATTTTCAAGGAGGATCCAAATTATGACATGATCCTGGGACGCCCATGGGTCCATAACAACAAGATAGAATCAGGTGTATCTCCTTCGCCAGTGCCAACACCACCAAGACTCTCAAACAAGCTAGCAAATCCAGAATATTGCCTATCAGGCGAGTTTCACCGTACAATGAACCTGGATGTGAAGCAGTTGCCGGGAGAGGACACGACATCATATGTCCGAAGGTTTCACACACAAGTAAGTCATATCCAACCAACTTCTTTGCAACCAGCGATCCCACGTCCCATCAAAGCTTGGGGACTTGACCCGGATATCAACCCTACTCTGGCTCGACGATGTGAATGGGAAGTTGATCCTTTTTCCAAATTCTATCAAATGGGTATCGATTGTCTCTAATGGAGATGCGGAAATTAATAAACCATGCATTCAAAAGACATGTCATGAAGATAAGGGTCATGAACCCAATTCCTTCCATGTCGGAGATATGGTGGGGAAAATTACAACCTCTCCTTAAGAAGAGCAGTATCTCATTGTTGAAGCCTTGATATACCAACTGGATATGTACAGAAAGGATCCCCATACACTAACAACCTGAAAATTTGGGGATCAACCCAAAATAGAATATATACAAATGACAGTTTCGCACTTATATTATGGCAACACGGAGACACTGGAACTATCAAAAATAAGGGATTATCCCAAAACCAAGTTTTTACTACACTCGGAAGTGCGTAAAGAACAAAATATGGGGATAGTATTGGGATTGAGGAAATATCAATTGGTTCATGCACAATGTCAGGAACATGCAAGTCCTATGGGTATTTGGATGCAAAGTGATCCAAGAAAACTTGAGAAGCACACAATTCTAACCCTAAATTAGGTAACTTTTGGAAATCTAGGGGTCTAGAAACAACCTCTAAGTCGGGTGACTGATCTTGTGAGATAGATTCATCGATGGAACTAGGCAAATAATCTACACAATCATCCACAAGGTCATCTATATATTTTGTATTTAACAAAGAGTCATTACAAGACTGATCCTCATCAGCATATAATTTCTGGCACTCCAGAACTCTCAATCTTTGCTTCCAACTAGGCGGTCTATGTTTATAATACTTCTCATATATCATTAGAGGTGATTCTTCACTTACCATAGGTGAAGCAAGAACTTCCTTCTGTCGTGACCAATCCATATATTCCCGAAGTGTCATTTTAGATGATGTCTTCTGAGAAGGAGTCATCATCCTCAGAAAATGTACCTGAAATAAAATTCTAAAACACAAAAACGTAAAGTAGAACTAAAAATCCTAGAATAAAAATAAAAATAAAAATATATAAATAAATAAATAAAATAAATAAAAACCTAAACTACGATTAGAAAATAAAAAATACTAATTACAATATTCCATAACCGTTCCCCGGCATTAGCGCCAAAAATTGATACGATTTTGGAAACCCTATATAAATAAACTGCAATCGCACGGTGTCTACAATGCAGACAACGACAAGTACGGTCGAACCCACAGGGAGCGGGGACAATACTGCAATCAATATTCTTGATAAACTAATCAGAAACAATATTTTTGGATTTTTCGGAATAAAGTTAAAAAAAAAAACTAAACTAATAAAATAAATCAAATGGGAGAAACAGTAACCAGGGTTTTTAGTATCCACCACTATTTCTATTTGATTACTTAAGTGAAACATAACTCCTGAATATTTATATTGTCCGTTCTATCGACATCATCTATTATATATATTAGAATCGCAAATATCGCTGGGACACCCTAAGCATGGCGCATCAAAAACTCTAAGTCTCATCATACACCATCTAATTGCGTTAGCGAGAAAATTATATGAAACTAATTATAGGTTCACAAATAATACCTGGCTATTCTAAGCATACCCCATCTAAGGATTTAACCCCAAACATGAGATATCAAATAAGTAGACAAATATATTTGCTATCCTATTAAT
>JAJJMC010015962.1:355404-441657 GCA_023531435.1 Papaver californicum
TACAGAACCGGTGAAACAACAACTAATTTTATCATTAAATCAATAAATAAAAATCAGGAATTAATTTATTCAAATCATAATAGTGTGTATCAAATAATTCAATTTAATTGATCTAAAACTTTTAAGTGGTTTCAACATAAACCCTAGCTACAAAATTAATGAGACATGGAGATGGATTTCTTAAAACTCATAAAAATATATAACAAAAATAGAGAGTAAAATAGAAAGAGAAAGGTTAAACCAAAGTAAAGCAATGGATAGTGTGTGGCTGCTGGGATTTGTTTCTCCTGTATACTTCTCCTCCTCCAACAGAACCCTCAGAGACGCACATAGCTTTCTTCGATCCCCCTCTATGTTTTGTCTCTCTCCCTTTCACCTGTCAGACCTCCTTTCCCGCCACACTTCCCCATTTCTTCTCTTTCACCTTCTTTCCTATCCCCTACTCTGCCTAGCTACCTCCAGCCTTCTCCTCCTTATTTCTCACTCCACCAACCACAGCCCAGCCGTACTTCCACTTACCTCTCCTAAACAAAACCTAGAAGAAAACCTCTAAGAAAAGTCCAAAGAAATCCCTCACCGTACTCTCCTTTTCATTCACTTTTTTTCTCTCTCTTTTATACTCTCAAACCTCCCCCACGTGTTGTACCTTCACCTAAAAGAAAATGTCCCTTTCAAATTAAACCTACATCCATTTTTTCTCTACCCTAGGTTCTCTCTAGGTATTCCTTCCCTCTTTCCTTTTAGCCTACACCTCTTCTTCTTCACGTGCTATCTTTTTCTCCAATCTATTTCTTTACTTCTCTTTCCTATTTTCTTCCACCCGCCACATTACCACCTGCCACACTTTCTTATTCTCTTTCACATAAATTCCAAAAAGAATGGATGACACTCCACAAGCCTCCACCTTCTGTCCCAATGCCTAGACAAACAAAACCAACCATGGCCTACTCCACTTTATCACCACGTCACTCCACTCTTAACCCAGCTCTATTAGCCAACGCCAAAGCACAGACCCCACTTTCTCCTTTTTACCAGTTCAACCGTCCGAAACTCTGGCTTACGTGCTACTCCAACTCCATGGAGTCCACTAATTATCCCTTTTAGCCGTGTTTAACTTTTAGCTTTGGATTTTTTACGAACTACCTAATAAACAATAAAACTATATTATTAGTACAAATTCAAACACAAACAAATATAAATTAAACGGAATGTGTATAAATTATGCCCGTATAAAATACCCCCAAACCTATATTTTGCTAGTCTTCGAGCAAAACTAATCTAAAAACAAAATAAAATCCTAACTCACTTTCGCAGGAATCGCGACTACATTTAGCATATGTAATAAGCCTTTAAACCCCTAAGTGGCCTTAGCGGACGAGTTTTGTCTCGTGAGGGTTTACAAGAGGTATACCCACAAAACCTTTACTCCAAATTTTAGCTACCTATGAATGATTGAGGATAAACACTAAACAAACTATTTAGTTGGCGTACTAAATTCTTCGGCTATATGAATCATTATCCTGTATGAATCCAATTACTGTACACGAGTTTACGGCCAGGGTACTAAAATTCATATAAAAATGCAACTCTACTCAAATAACCATTGAACATCAAAAATTGGATAACATTCACATTGCTCGAAATCAATCAAATTCAAACACAATGATAGATTAGAAGATGGATATATAAATGATGAATGCGGCATATGTTGACTAAGGTGAACGGTGTTTCCCAAAATATTAGTATAAAGTCCGGCTCGGATGCTCTTATTTTTTTTATTATTTATATACATAATTTATTTTATTATTTTTTTTCTACGACTACATGAATAGATCTTTTGAATCTAATCGCATCTCCTTTTCAGCCGATTACATGATAGTTCCCATGGATCCTGCATTCCACGCTTGCTTAGGCGAAGGAGACAGGGAGAACACACACATATTGCTATTAAAGTGTCAATATTTATTTTTTATTTTTTTTTTGACAAAATTAAAATTATAATACATCCGAGCTACGACCTTATGGCAGTACTAGGCCCCGCCAAATTACTTAGAGAAACATAAGCAAAAGTAAAAATAGAAAGTGATATGATTATCCTAAATGGTTAGTATCATCCTGAATTTTTCACAAGTTTCTAAATTTTTGAGTTTCTTATTGACATCAATTTTCGGAAAATCTATCCTCAAACCTAAATTTAACATTTTCCTCAACGTTTCAAACCGTGCAACCTAGAATGGTATGCAATAAATATAAATAAGAGAAAAAAATGTAAACTAAAGATAAGGGATTGGAACGTCTCACCTGATTGACGCAAGAAAAGCAGTATTCTTTGTAACACATATCAAACGACAGTAATAACAAAGAACACTGAAAATAAAATAAAAACAAAAAGTCTAGAAAGAAAATAAAAATAAGAAAATAAAAATCTACCTACTGGATATGTACAGAAAGGATACCCATACACTAACAACCTGAAAATTTGGGAATCAACCCAAAATAAAATATATACAAATGACAGTTTCACACTTATATTATGGCAACACGGAGACACTGAAACTATCAAAAATAAGGGATTACCCCCAAACCAAGTTTTTACTACACTCGGAAATGCGTAAAAACAAAATATGGGGATAATATTGGGATTGGGGAAATATCAATTGGTTCATGAACAATGTCAGAAATAGGCAAGTCCTCTGGGTATTTGGATACAAAGTGATCCAACAGAACTTGAGAAACACACAATTCTAACCCTAAATTAGGTAACTTTTGGAAGTCTAGGGGTCTAGAAACAACCTCTAAGTCGGGTGAATGATCTTGTGAGATAGATCCATCTATGGAACTAGGAAAATCATCTACACAATCATTCACAGAGTCATCTATATATTCTGTATGGAACAGAGAGTCACTATAAGACTGATCCTCATCAGCATATAATTTCTGGCACTCCAGAACTCTCAATCTTTACTTCCAACTAGGCGGTCTATGTTTATAATACTTCTCATATATCATTATAGGTGATTATTCACTTACCATAGGTGAATCAAGAACTTCCTTCTGTCGTGACCAATCTATATTCCCGAAGTGTCATTTTAGATGACGTCTCCATAGGTGAAGCAAGAATTTCCTTGCCGTGACCAATCCATATATTCCCAAAGTGTCATCTTAGATGACGTCTCCTGAGAAGGAATCATCATCCTCAGAAAATGTACCTGAAATAAAATTCTAAAACACAAAACGTAAAATAAAACTAAAAATCCTAAAAGACAAATAAAAATAAAAATATATACAACAATAAAAATAAATAAAATAAAAACCTAAACTACGATTAGAAAATCAAAAATACTAATTACAATATTCCACAACCGTTCCCCGGCATCGGCTCCAAAAATTGATAGGATTTTGGAAGCCCTATATAAATAAACCGCAATCGCACGGTGCCTATAATGCAAACAACGGCAAGTACGGGTCGAACACACAGGGAACGGGGACAATACTGCAATCAATATTCTTAATAAACTAATCATAAACAATATTTTTGGATTTTTCGGAATAAAGTTAAAACAAGAAAAATAAACTAAACTAATAAAATAAATCAAATGGGAGAAACAGTAACCAGGGTTTTTAGTATCCACCACCATTTCTATTTAATTACTAAAGTGAAACATAACTCATAAATATTCATATATTGTTCGTTCTATCGACATCACCTATTATATCTATTAGAATCGTAAATATCACTGTGACACCCTAAGCATGGCGCATCAAAGCTCTAAGTCTCATCATACACCATCTAATTGCGTTAACGAAAAAATTATACGAAACTAATTATAGGTTCGCAAATAATCCTGGCTATTCTAAGCATACCCCATCTAAGGATTTAACCCAAGCATGAGATATCAAATAAGGAGACAAATATATTTGCTATCCTATTAACTCTGCGCATAGTTTACTGTATTATACAGAACCGGTGAAACAACAACTAATTTTATAATTAAATCAATAAATAAAAATCAGAAATTAATCTATTCAAATCATAATAGTCTGTATCAAATAATTCAATTTAATTGATCTAAAACTTTTAAGTGGTTTCAACATAAACCCTAGCTACAGAATTAATGAGACATGGAGATGGATTTCTTAAAACCCATAAAAATATATAACAAAAATAGAGAGTAAAATAGAAAGGGAAAGCTTAAACCAAAGTAAAGCAATGGATGGTGTGGCTGCTAGGATCAGTTTCTCCTGTATACTTCTCCGCCTCCAACAGAACCCTCACATACGCACAGATATTTCTTCTCTTCCCCTCTCTCCCTTTCACATGTCAGACCTCTTTTCTCAGCCGCACTTCCACCTACTTTCCTCTTTTTCTTCTCTTTCACCTTCTTTCCTATCCCCTACTCTTCCTAGATACCTCCATCCTTCTCCTCCTTATTTCTCACGCCACCAACCACAGCCCATCCGTACTTCCACCTACCTCTCCTAAGCAAAACCTAGAAGAAAACCTCCAAGAAAAGTCCAAAGAAACCCCTCACCGTACTCTCCTTTCCATTCACTTTTTTTCTCTCTCTTTTATACTCTCAAACCTCCCCCATGTGTTGTACCTTCACCTAAAAGAAATTGTCCCTTTCAAATTAAACCTACATCCCCTTTTTTCTCTACCCTAGGTTCTCTCTAGGTATTCCTTCCCTCTTTTCTTTTAGCCTACACCTCTTCTTCTTCTTCACGTGCTATCTTTTTCTCCAATCTATTTCTTTACTTCTCTTTCCTATTTTCTTCCACCCCCCACATTACCACCTGCCACACTTTCTTATTCTCTTTCACGTCAAGTCCAAAAAGAATGGATGACACTCCACAAGCCTCCACCTTCTGTCCCAATGCCTAGACAAACAAAACCAACCATAGCCTACTCCACTTTATCACCACCTCACTCCACTCTTAACCCAGCTCTATTAGCCAACGCCAAAGCACAGACCCCACTTTTTCCTTTTTACCAGTTCAACCGTCCGAAACTCTGGCTTACGTGCTACTCCAACTCCATGGAGTCCACTAATTATCCCTTTTAGCCGTGTTTAACATTTAGCTTTGGATTTTTTACGAACTACCTAATAAACAATAAAACTATATTATTAGTACAAATTCAAAAACTAACAAATATAAGTTAAACGGTAAATGTGTATAAATTATGCCCGTATAAAATACCCCCAAACCTATATTTTGCTAGTCCTCGAGCAAAACTAATCTAAAAACAAAATAAAAATTCTAACTCACTTTCGCAGGAATCACGACTACATTTAGCATATGTAATAATCCTTTAAACCCCTAAGTGGCCTTAGGGGACGAGTTTTGTCTCGTGAGGGTTTATAAGAGGTATACCAACAAAACCTTTACTCCAAATTTTAGCTACATGTGAACGATTGAGGATAAAAACTAAACAAACTATTTAGTTGGTATACTAAATTCTTCGGCTATATGAATCATTACCCTGTATGAATCCAATTACTGTACACGAGTTTACGGTCAGGGTACTAAAATTCATATAAGAATGCAACTCTACTCAAATAACCATTGAACATCAAAAATTGGATAACATTCACACTGCTCGAAATCAATCAAATTCAAACACAATGATAGATTAGAAAATGGATATAGAAATGATGAATGTTGCATATGTTGACTAAGGTGAACGGTGTTTCCCAAAATATTAGTATAAATTCCGGCTCGGATGCTCCTATTTTTTATTATTATTAATATACATAATTTATTTTATTATTTTTTTCTTTTTTTTTTCACGACTACATGATTAGATCTTTTGAATCCAAGTGCATACTCCTTTTCAGCAGATTACATGATAGTTCCCATGGATCCTGCATTCCACGCTTGCTTAGGCGACGGAGACAGGGAGAACACACACATATTGCTATTAAAGTGTCAATATTTTTTTATTTTTTTATTTTTTTATTATTTTTGACAAAATTAAAATTATAATACATCCGAGCTACGACCTTATGGCAATACTAGCCCCGCCAAATTACTTAGAGAAACATAAAATTGCAAAAATAAAAATAGAAAGTGATATGATTATGATGATTCCGAGATATGCTAGTTCAATGATTATCATGTTATTTCTAACACCTGAATGCATCCAGATATAAATAGACCATTTAGCTGGGCACACCAATTCATATAGATAAGAGCTATGTTTCCATCTACCTAGAATGGTTAGTGTCATCCTTAATTGTTTACAAGTTTCTAAAACACAAAAACGTAAAATAGAACTAAAAAAATCCTAAAAGAAAAATAAAAATAAAAATATATATAAAAATAAATAAATAAAATAAAAACATAAACTACGATTAGAAAATAAAAAATACTACTTACAATATTCCATAACCGCTCCCCGGCAGTAGCGCTAAAAATTGATACAATTTTGGAAACCCTATATAAATAAACCGCAATCGCACGGTGTCTACAATGCAGACAACGACAAGTACGGTCGAACCCACAGGGAGCAGGGACAATACTGCAATCAATATTCTTGATAAACTAATCAGAAACAATATTTTGGGATTTTTCGGAATACAGTTAAAAAAAAAATAAACTAATAAAATAAATCAAATGGGAGAAACAGTAACCAGGGTTTTTAGTATCCACCACTATTTCTATTTAATTACTGAAGTGAAACATAACTCCTGAATATTCATATATTGTTCGTTCTATCGACATCACCTATTATATATATTAGAATCGCAAATATCGCTGGGACACCCTAAGCATGGCGCATCAAAAACTCTAAGTCTCATCATTCACCATCTAATTGCGTTAGCGAGAAAATTATACGAAACTAATTATAGGTTCACAAATAATACCTGGCTATTCTAAGCATACCCCATCTAAGGATTTAACCCCAAGCATGAGATATCAAATAAGTAGACAAATATATTTGCTATCCTATTAATTCTGCGCATAGGTTATTGTATTGTACAGAACCGGTGAAACAACAACTAATTTTATCATTAAATCAATAAACAAAATCAGGAATTAATTTATTCAAATCATAATAGTGTGTATCAAATAATTCAATTTAATTGATCTAAAACTTTTAAGTGGTTTCAACATAAACCCTAGCTACAAAATTAATGAGACATGGAGATGGATTTCTTAAAACCCATAAAAATATATAACAAAAATAGAGAGTAAAATAGAAAGGGAAAGATTAAACCAAAGTAAAGCAATGGATGGTGTGGCTGCTGGGATCTATTTCTCCTGTATACTTCTCCGCTTCCAACAGAACCCTCACAGACGCACATAGCTTTCTTTTATCCCCCTCTATGTTTTGTCTCTCTCCCTTTCACCTGTCAGACCTCCTTTCCCAGCCGCACTTCCACCTACTTGCCACCATTTCTTCTTTTTTCACCTTCTTTCCTATCCCCTACTCTGCCTAGCTACCTCCAGCCTTCTCCTCCTTATTTCTCACTCCACCAAACACAGCCCAGCCGTACTTCCACCTAGCTCTCCTAAACAAAACCTAGAAGAAAACCTCCAAGAAAAGTCCAAAGAAATCCCTCACCGTACTCTCCTTTTCATTCACTTTTTTCTCTCTCTTTTATACTCTCAAACACCCCCCCCCCCCCACGTGTTGTACCTTCACCTAAAAGAAAATGTCCCTTATAAACAAAACCTACTTCCCCTTTTTTCTCTAACCTAGGTTTTCTCTAGGTATTCCTTCCCTCTTTCCTTTTAGCCTACACCTCTTCTTCTTCACGTGCTATCTTTTTCTCCAATCTTTTTCTTTACTTCTCTTTCCTATTTTCTTTCACCCCCCACGTTACCACCTGCCACACTTTCTTATTCTCTTTCACGTCAATTCCAAAAAGAATGGATGGACTCCACAATCCTCCAACTTATGTCCCAATGCCTAGACCAATAAAACCAACCATATCCTACTCCACTTTATCACCACGTCACTCCCCTCTTAACCCAGGTCTATTAGCCAATGTCAAAGCACATACCCCGCTTTCTCCTTTTTACCAGTTCCACCATCCGAAACTCTAGCTCACGTGTTATTCCAACTCCATGGAGTCCATTAATTAGCCCTTTTAGCCGTGTTTAACTTATAGCTTTGGATTTTATACGAACCACCTAATAACTAACAGAAATATATTATTAGTACAAATTCAAACACTAGCAAATATAAATTAAGCGGTAAATATGTATAAATTATGCCCGTATTATTCAACTCCCGAGAAAGCCTATCAACATCACATTTAGCCTTGGCAACCGTCTCCAAGTTATAAGATACGTCTTTCTCCAACAAATCCCTAGCCACACTCCTAACACCAATGAGTAGCACACACGTGTTCCAAAAGGCCATAAAAGTCAAAAGCCAAAAAATCCAAAAGGCTAACAAAGTCACGTGCCAAACTGGCCCTAGCAGTGCTAGCGGTAGCACTGGTAGCAACGCTAGCTAGAATTAGCTGCGGTAAGCACCAAACCTTAACACTTCCCCCTCTTTTTGCTTTTTCGCGGCTTCTCACCCTTCATGCTTTCACCTATGCTTGTGTTAGCACCAATAATTGCTTGCTTGATCCAAATTCATTGATAATTTTTTTTTAACAAACTCATAATTTATTCACATGTTTTGAGTCCATGACTCCACTAAATCTACGAGAAATCAAAACAATCACATGGGGGAAATCTTCATGGGTTTTTGGTCTGGTGGTTATAGCAATATGCGGCGTGGAAACACTCCATGATAAGAAAGTTACAAAGTAGTGGTAAGGTTGAAGCATTTGAAGGAGTAATGGAGTAATGGTTTTCCAGAAACTTCCAAGCATAATGGGTGGTTATACCATTACCTCCATAATCTCCATCATTCCACTTCCTCATTACCTCCACTACTTTACAAGGAAAGTGTGTGTTACCAACTACTATAAATAGGCTACTTAGCCCATTCAGAAATGATAACAAGCTTATGATTCTCTCAAGCTATGTTATTTTCTCAATAGTTCAACATATTTACACACAGTTTAACACACAAATTCCTTCAACTTTCTTTGATTCCCTCCCCTAAGATGAACCCATTTTCTCTCCTTGTGAGTGAAACATGGCGTAACGGCTACTGTCATGGTTTAGGCTTGCCATGTACGATTTTGATTTCTGAATCTAATGAAAGTACTTCTACCGTATATTGTTTTGCCTAGAATCAATTTTTCGATAGTAACAGATACTTAATGATGCAACGCAGACTCAATATCAAACCATGAATCAACAACGTACAACATGTAAAAAATTCAACCACTAAAATCAGAACGCTAAAAGCGAAGAACAACATAATCTGGTAACACTAAATTAACTTAACAACTAGTAGGTCTACCAGTAACACCAGCGGTATCAAAAACATATCAATTTATAAAGGTTTAAAATCATTTCATATTTGTAATCCACTTATCCATATCATCACTCCATGAATTAAGTTCTTTACAATCAGATCAATTTTAAGAAATTATAAAAGATACCCAAATAATCAAATTATGTTTACAACTGCAGCATAATCAAATTTTCCAAAGCTATTATCATAACACCTGGATCAATTAAGCCAACACAATACATATACTTACTAACCATCCTCATAGTCATTCATTAAGGTTTACCATGATCCATATAATATAAATCAATTAAACAAAGAGCTATAACAGGAAATTTCAAATATTCACATGAAATCAAACTTAACATCATTCATATCCTTAGTTGTATGTATATTTTTAGTCATAACATGATCCTCTACCTCTTAAAAATATGATGGCATCGCCCTTCTTTCTTTCAGTTTATATGCCAAACCCCTTCAGTCCATCTCCATTTTTACTGCAGAGAAAGATGATTCCATATTAACTTTTATATTATTTCAAATATTTCAGATGCTCAATCAAATATTTTAAGAGTCAACAAATTGATATTTGATAGCAAACTTACCACAAATCTATCAAAAAGCTCAGAGGCATACCTTATGGGCTCTTTGAACAGATGGATAAAGTGGAAAAAGCTTTGAAGCATCTTGAGAATCAACAAATGGAGGTAAGTCTGAGAGAATCAATCATGTTATACTCGTTGTATTATGAGAGAAGTAGAAAAAGATATAGCTTCACTAATACACCCTAAGATTTTATAAAACTTCAGAATAGATGGATTAACAAGTATAAAAATGAGATAAAACAAGAACAATGATAATAAATGAGAAAGTACCAGCTTTATGTTCAATAACATCCTCTGCAGCGGTATCCAACATCTCAATCGGTAATGGATGAACAAAATTGTATTTAGGGCTATTCCTTCGGGATATCTGGACTATTGAGGTAAACAAACGCAACCTTAAAGACGATTCCAAGAACACAAAAGATTATTGAATGCAGATTTTATATAACTATAGAAATAGACAGTTTGGCATGTGGGAATATGAGGCAAAACAAGAACAAAGATAATTGAGAAGGTACCAGCTTTTCTGTTGAATCGCATCCTCTGCAGCCATATCCAACATCTCAATTATTGATGGATGAACAAAAACTCTATCTGTGACGGACCGAGAAATTCCACCCCAACACTATACGCTGGGCAGGCCAGAACTCCCCGATGCGCCACTCAAAATGACGGTAATCGGGCCTTAAAGTTTCACTTCTTGCAAGGAAAATGCAGGCCGATTTGCCTTTCCAAGCATGATTCACATGTATGATACCTGAAACGTAGTTTCCATAACGTTCCAACTCACCCTTGTTCTGCAAAGGGTACAAGGCCATTAAATTCAGAGGTGAATGCCTTTGGAAAGCATCACATACTTACGATCATTGTCCAGGCCTAACTCATGCCTTGGACTAGCACCTAGGCCATTTCAGGATATTTTTTTTGTGACTAAGCGCTGGGTGCATGTACTGATCTTTCTCTTGCTAAGAGTGCAGCAACCATGCATATTTTGTTCATACCGTATGGCTTGATAAGAAGTATGAACATCCATCAATAGAATGCAACTACCTCATCAAGTGCGGTGACAATCATCTCTTTCTTAGCATTGCCAAACCAGATGATATGAGTTACAAAAGTGTCGCAATCATCTCCAAATTAGATGATATGAGTGACAAGATGCTGCACCTTAATGTATTGTATTTCGGCTGCCTACGTACCCAACCCGTACCTTGAGGGATCAAGCATGACCGTAGTTCATCCAGAGAAGGAAAAACAACATAAGCCTACTTAGGCAAAGCCAACATCGAAAAGGGCCAATCATTTCGAAAGGATATGCTTTGGCATATATAATCCACGTCCAACAATTTCCAATAAGATGTAGCAAGGTCAAAATCCAAGCAAGCCTAGTCGGTATAGGCCAAGGGACTTTCACAAGGTATGCACCATCTTGTGCATAACTATCGCTACTTAATATACATAATGCAGTATCGAGTACACAACATGGATGAATGATGCTTTCGCATAATTCATGCTCTATCATTTAAACTCCGATCATATTGACGCTTATGCATCAAGTATGCACAAATGTATAGGCCATATCGTATATATGTACATTAGCGCTCCTTCATCTTAGCGACATCAATGAGAGTAGCATTAGTATTGACAATACTAGTGATCTCGACTACACTGTTAATCTCATCTTCTACTATATCGACAGTTCACTGATTTCGACTACACTGTTAATCTCATCTTCTATAATTTTTGGTTGTTTTCCTCCCTTGTAGATTACGTACAGTATCATCTGACCCATCCCAAAAATGAACCCTAGTATGTTTGGCGGTTATACAGTAAAAAATTAAAAGAAACTAGTCCAAATGACTGTGAAAACTAAAGAAAGCATAACTTTTTCTCATCAATTTAACTTACAGCAATGCACATGTCCTTCAGCAGTAATCCATAAAAAAAAATCACAACAACACTCAATATGAGGAAAAGCACAGATAGAACGACATAAATTCTACACTCTTTGTCTTAATACCTTCGTATATACGACAAGAAATTTCGAGTATATTTAATTACTCCCTCCGTCCCAGTTTAATTGTTTAAATTGGGTTTTGCACACATATTAAGGAATGAAGAGATGTATAAATTCTTTCCAACTATACCCTTGAAAAAATCTTTAAATATTAATTTTTAGTAATGTATTTAGAAAATAACTTATATTTCCAAGATAAAGTGTAAGGGTGGTATTAGAAATTATATAGAAAAATATCTATTTAATCAAGTATTATGGAACTAGAAAAAACCCTATTTAAATAACTAAATTAGGATGGAGGAAGTAGTAATTAATAAGTCAGACCCATTCAGCTAATAATTGATGCTACTTTAAAAGTTAATAAATCTATTACTCACCATACTGCCATAAGGAGCCGTAAAAACACATACAGAGAAACCAACACTAACCCATCCCAGGACTATGACACCGTTTGGCCCTTTTACCAATAAGAGAGTGAGAAGAAGAATCAAGCAAAATACACCGACATTCAAGAACAGGAGAAACTTGGCCGTCTGGACCTGCATGTGTATATCAATTTATTATTAACTTGTGATGCAGATGAGCAGGCTATAGCATATTTGGAGGCTAAAGACCCGAGTGTCGTAATTTAGCTCAAGAGGGGTCCATTTTGATTGGAAACGGGCCAACGATCAAGACATGATGCGATTTCGTCTCATGGTCTTCATATTTTAGCCAAATTCCATCGTTTAGGGCTTCAAACATACATTTTTGCTATTTTAGGAAAGTTTTTGTTTTGTTAATAACTTCTTCGTTAGGAGTCCATTTGGGTCACCGTTTGTGGAAAATAGTCTTATTTATGGGTATTGTCATTATTTTTGGTCGACCAAAATTTTCCAAAAATAGCAAATTAGGGTTTGAGTCGGTTTAAGGGGTTTCTTCATCCTTTCTTGATTAGCAAGTTAGGGTTTTTCCCCAAGTCTATTAAAGAGTCTTCCATATATTATTTTAAGCAGTTGAATTTGATTAATAAGAATTAATTTCTTAAACTTGTTCAAGTTTAATCGATTATTATTTAAAGTCGGGAAACCGAAGTTTAAGTAATTATCGTTGTTCATAGTCGATATTCCTAGGAATATTTGAAGTCTGAAAAAAACTTCTATTTTTTTTATTTTCTTTATTATCCGCTGCATCAGTTGGTATCAGAGCAAAGTTGATTCTAGGGTTGAGCACCAAGAGTAGCAATCGGTCAGGGTCGAGGTCGTGGAGGAGGTTCAGAAGGTTTCATTCCATGAAGATCTAGAGAAGAATTCATTGAAGACGTCCAAGGTTTGCTGGTTCAGTATAACCTTCGGAGGAAGAAGAAGATGATAACGCTAACCCTTTTGCTAGAGGGCATCGAAGGTAGAATAAATCAACGAAAGGATTCTGATCGCTGGAAGGAAGGAATAGAAGTAGAGATCCCAGAATTTTATCGTGGTTTGGAACCGGAAGAGTTTCTCTCCTGGGTGAATACGGTTGAGGAAGTATTGGAATTCAAAGAAGTACCAGATAAAAAACGAGTTTCGTTGGTAGCGACTATGTTTCGTGGGAGGGCTAATTCGTGGTGGCAACAACCCAAGCTGCTACGCAGTCGTAAAGGAAAACAGAAGTTAGTATCATGGGAGAAGTTGAAGAAACACATGAGAACATAGTTTTTGTGACATAACTACAATGGATTGATGTACCAGCAGCTGCAAAACCTACGCAAGGGAGTACGTTCTATAGACGATTACACCAAGGAGTTTTACCGACTACTTTGTCTTAACGAATTGTCAGAGTCAGATGAGCAAAAAGCCGCTCGTTGTATAAGTGGTCTCCCTCAACAATATCAGGATACACTCAACATGTTTGATTGCTGATCTATTTCGGATACACATCATAGAGCAAGGCATATAGAGAAACAAATAGGGCGTAGAAGCTTAAATTGGGGTACCAATGTGGCAGCATCTCTAACAAGTAACCGTAGTACTTCAACACCTATTACTGCTAGTAAACTTAATTCTTCGTCAACACCAAATAAAACCCCAGTTACCACCTTTGGAGGTAGGTGTAATAAGTGCGGAGAATCTGGGGCACAAATCCAGTGACTGTCAAAAAGCTGAACGAACGAACAAGGTATTTTTCACTAAAAACGACCGTGAAGAAGATACAATTTAATCGAAGCATATTTTGAAGCAAAATTATTAGTCATTAAAAAGCACAAAAAAAAAGTAATTTTGTTAAAGAAATTAAATAATAATAGCAAGCATAAAAAATAGCTTCCTCTGCTACCCTAGGTAAGAAGATAAGCTACTCATAGAGATAAGAATAAAAGAAAATAGATTAAAAAAATTAAATTTATTATATATGAAAAGCTCACAATTTTTATTTATTTCTTTAATGATTTAACGACACACTTCAAAATTAGTACAAAGAAGAACTGACCAATTTAGTCGCTAAAAGCTTAAAACCTTTTAACGAATTTACGACCAACTTCAGACACAACTGAATGGGCACGGATTTATCATGTATTAAAGCCCTGAAACTATCGCTGGAACTGTTGAAGAAACCGTTGCTATAACATTTTAATTCTAAGGATATTGCAACGTCTTCAATGACAGTTCTTGACATACTTTTGTTCTTCCTTTTCTTCCTTTTCGTTCACGACCTGAGCATCAACAAATTTTTCTGGTTTTTTTATTTCTTCGATTTCTGGAAAAGCCAACCTCCCTCTACTCTTCTTTTATGCTCCTATTTATACCACAACATCAATACAACTTGATTATCTTCGAATCATATCTTGATTAATAAACCAAATCTCAGACAGATTTTCTCTCCTGAATCTGATTTTTCCTTCTACATCTCTTGGCAGCTATAGAATCAAATATCGGTGATATTGTTTCCCTAGTTGTAGACCTTAACAACCATTCCCTTATTCAGGAAGTTAAGTAGCAAGATATTGAACGAGATATTGTTGCAAACTTTCCTTATTTCACGTGATTCAATTTCAACCTGTTTTTGCTTAGATACAAGATTGAATTAGGTTATTTTCAAGTTCCCAAATTGTATACAACACCTTTTGTTAAGGCAAGAATACATATTTTCATAAAACTCATTTACTACTCAAAAATCCGTCAAACAGGTAGACGCAGATGAAAGAGGAGATTTTGTCGTCAATTTCTAATTTGAAATGATAAAAAGGTGGGTACCTTTATCAATTTCTTCTGGTGCCATTAATACTTTTTAAGACAATTTCTTCACAAAAGTTTATTCACCAAAAATACCTAAAAACAATTAAAATAACATTATTAATACAAAAATTGAGCACTAACAATTATAAATATGAGATCAAATAAGACATAAAAACGTGTCTATTAAATACCCCCAAACTTATATTTTGTAGACCTCGAGCAAAATTAATCTAAAAATAAAATAAAAATTTTAACTCACTTCCGCAGGAATCACGACTAAACTTAGCATGTGTAGCCATCCTTTAAACCCCTAGGTGGCCTTAGTGGATGAGTTTTGTCTCGTGAGGGTTTACAAGAGGTATACCCACAAAATCTTTAATTCCAACTTCCAATGTCACAAGTATCCGAAGAGTTAAGAAGACATAAATTTTCTCCTCCAAATGCCAATAAATTAGAAGTACCAGAGAACATACATGCTAATACGCTTAATCAATGAGAGATTTATTTTGATGAGTTGAACCAGTGCCAAAGATGTCTTTTTCCAGATAGACAGCAGACTAACAGAGAAACCGAATAAGCATTTCGCCTCGACTCTGCCTCACCATAGGATTTTATGAATTTGCACTTAGAAAATGATTTTAAGGGTCACACATGTGTGTAAGCAGGATTGAAGAGAGAATACTTACACACTTTTGATGGTAGTGCTTTTTCTGAAGAATATCAAACCAAAATCTTTTTCCGATGATCTCAAAGGAAAATATATCTGATGACTTCTTAGGAAATCGACCGTAAATGAGGATGGGAACATACTCTCACCTTCTAGTCTCACAAATCTCTAATGGTGTTTAATAGAAACAACTCTGTCTTCGGACTTCGGCTTCAACCCTTGATGATAAACTCTTGAAACTTTACTCTTTTTCTTGTTGTTTGAAACTTGTTGTTTGAATTTATTCTTTTCCATGGTTTTTCCCAATGAAATCATTACATAACTTTTTTGAATTTTAGATTCTTTTTTGTTTCTTTTTGGAATAAAATTGATACAAAATATAAAACAAAATAAAAATAAAAAGAATGATACAAAATAATAAACTTTAGTTATCAATGGAGAAGGAATTTGCACTTTAATCTTCACAATTGTTGGTACTCAAATTTTTGAATTCTTTTTTTCTTTGTTTGTCACTTCGAATATGTAATGTTCTTTGCCTTTGTTGCTTATAAACCTTGACATCCTCAACTTCTTCATGAATTTATGTTGGTGCTTCGCTTGTTGATGATGTTGAGTTTCTATAGAGAGAGAGTTGTAATTGTTGTGACTGAGACTAAAAGATGAGGCTAGTTCTGATGTCACCCTCATGGTGATAAGAATTAGCACTCAGAGATCAAATAGTGATGAAAGTGGTGCGAGGTTGAGTAGCTCATCATTTCGGGATTTATGCAGATGAAAACTTTAGAAGCACATAAGTACTCCAATCCTAAGTGAGGTATCTTCTTAAAAGTTGGATTAAAAACTCTTTGAGAAACTACTTCATTCAGGGGAGAATGATCACGAGAAATAGAATTGTCAAAAGGATGAGACAAACCTTTCTCTATCTCTTGTATTTGATTATTTACCTCATGTGTATCATGGTCCTCTATCAAACTTTTTACCCGTTCTACATTAATTTCTGCTTCGATCGAAATCTTAGCATCATTATAATCCCTGGCAAGCTCAATTGGGTCTTCCACAAAATCTCGAGTAGAACGATGAGTTACCAACCTCGAATATGAACACACGATCTTCTAAGTTAGGCAGTCTAGGAACTATGGCAACAGCGAAAGTTGAAGAAGGCTTGCTGCTGATGATCATCTATGAAGTTGATCATGATCATGATGGTGATTATTTGATATAGAGATTCTGAGCTTGGGAAAACGATTGATGGGATTTTAATGTCATTTAGAGACTTAGGTCGCGTTTAGGATAATGAGATAGGATTTTCTAGTGGTAGTAATCATAAAGGCTCAATGGTTTCGATATGTGATAATGGTGGCTATGGTGATGGTTTGGATAGCAGTGATAACCGAAAAGGGAGCAGAGATCGAGTTACAATGGGTGTTACTGCTAGTGATTGTCGAGCCTGTGAAATATGGAGATAGAACGAAGCTGTGATGTTGTTTAAACTGTGTTGATAGTTGATATCTCTAGTGATGGAAAGTCTGTCGATCAGGTAATTGTAGGAGATGATAACCATTGATTGGAGGCAGTGGGCGAGGTGGATGGCAGTTTTTGCGATGGCAGCGAAGATATAATAAAGTAAGGAAAGAAAACAGAGACTTGAGAAGTTAAGTGTGCTGCCATCGAGCCTGTGATTTGGTGATGATGGATAAGAGTTTGAAGCGGCAAAGGAGTTTGTTTACCAATTTGTTTCACTATTGGACAAAGTTTTTTTCCGGAAAGATATGTAATGAAGATGACTTTTCTGTCGTACGATTGGTGATTACTGGGGAATATTTAAACATGGTCTGAGTTTGAATTGGATATGAGTATAAGAAGATATGGGATGGAGTTCTCGTGGTTGACAATCCAGGGAAGAGTCAGCTGAGATTTTAGAGTTTTTATTATTGAAATGGGAATACAGGTCTCTATCTAATTCAAACAATTCGAGGATGGCACGTCAAGTAATCGAAAGTTATATAAGGACCTTAAGAATACAATCTTATTTTATCTCCCTCTCATGCAATGTTCCTCACCAGAGAGGAGGTTTAGCTCCTCTCCAAACCCCACAGTTCCACCACAACATCTTCACGTACTGCCAGGCCTTCTACACCAACTCCACTGGTTTTCAGCAACCATTATATACCAACGGTGAAGATAGACCTTTTTGGTGTTATTTGGTTTGATTTTAGTTTTGTTTTCTTTATATTTATTTTCCATAACTAATCTTTATTGATTAAGGATGAGTTCAATGTTCCGGACGTAAAACTTTATTAGTTATAAATTTATTCAGGGTTTTAATTATTTATCAATTGTTTTTACTATCTAATATTTTATGGGTAATTCTTAGATTGTTTGGAGCGCGTGCTTTATTAATTTATTGGTTATTCTATTTCTAGTAAGAGTTTTGAGATACGTGTAATAGTCGAACAACGATCTACATAAGTAAAAATTGCGAGACCTTGTAGAGGGATTTTGTAAATCAATTGCGTGTGAAGACAACACTAGTAAGCAGACCGAGCTTATGCGTTTGATGCTAGGATCAACCTAAATTCATAAATCATAATGCATTCGTTTGGGTTACACCTAAAGAGCTTATTCTTGGTAGCTCAGATAGATAAAATCTGGTAGTCAAGCGCTTCAGTATCCAGTGACACAAGGAGTTCCCAGGATAGCAGAGCTTATACGAACAAATTATTCAACTCGGCAACAATAGGGATGAGGAAGAACTATGGCCTCAAAAACAAACTAATTCTGAAATTCCTAAGAACGATAAAGATTATTATGAAGATGAGCAACCTTTGGAAAATCCTTGCAACAGTGATGAAGTTATTCCAACTCCGGATTATTATAATGATCATTCACCTATTCAAAAGGAGGATCCTTGGTATATCTGAACGGGGTAACAAACTCAAACGTTAATCAACGTTATAAATAATATCCAGATTATAATGTTTTTAGTCCAGTTGATTTGCAAGTAGTAGACCCGTTTATTTCTTCGAAAGAGACTCATACACATGATCCTAGAGTTTGCACGAATGAAATAGAATTTCTAGGAGAGGATTCTGATTCTTATGATGAGTGTGTTGAAAAGATGCAAATTGAGAATGAGACCAAATTGATTGATTTCGTGGAAGACCCAATTGAGCTTGTCATGGATTATAATGATGCTAAGATTTCGATCAAAGCAGAAATTTATGTAGAACGGTTAGAAATTTTGATAGAGGACCACGATACGCATGAGGTAAATAATCCAATTCAAGAGATAGAGGAAGGTTTGCCTAATCCTTTTGATAATTCTATTTCTAGTGATTGTTCTCCCCTGAATGAAGTAGTTTCTCAAAGAGTTTTTAATCTAACTTTTAAGAAGATACATCACTTAGGATTGGAGTTATGTCTTCTAAAGTTTTAACGGATTATTTTGCTTCTAAATATCCACCACTAGATGTGTTTGATTCTAGCATTGTGCAGGTTCGCCGAGAGGAACCCAAAGAAGTTCCATTGTTCTATGTTCTCTATACACTTCCAAGTGTAGAAAAGACTAAGCATGGGGGAACCTTCCATTAAATAAAAATTTCTATATATATCTTATGCTAACGTTTTTTTAAAGTTGTTATTAAAACTGCAGATTGTTATCTGGGTAGATCCCCAAATTTTCAGATTATTGGTGTACGGATGCTAATAAGAAGGTCAGGGTAGGGACATTAGACTAAGCGATGAATGGGAGGCAACCCAATGGTTTCGTATTTCTATCGTTTGATTTTAGTTTTTAGTTTTTCATATCATATTAGGGATTTTTCATCTTGATTTTACATTGAAAGAGTCAATTTCCATCGAGGACAATGTAAAGTTTAAGAGTGGGGGAGTGGTTATACATATAGATTTTAGTATTCACTTTTGCAGGTAGAATTTTTTAAAAAAACTTTTTGTACATATTTGCATGAAAATCTCAAACTTTTAGAGAATTTAGAGTCACTCAGTATACTTTTAGCTAAGTTTACATACGGAGTTCTTACCGAAATAACTGAACTTAGAAGTATTAGAGAACTATATTCGGGTTACTTAGTTGTTGAGAGGCTAGAGATGACAAAAATGGACTTTAACCGCTGGTAGAGAATAAAGTATTAGAGAAGGTGATATTTCAATACCCATGAGTGAGGCACCAAACCTTCAATTCTTTGTACCTGTCTAAATTTTCCGTTTAGAGTGATTCATCGGCGTAAATTCCAGGTAAAATGATGAGTTACCCAACCTCGCACCAATTTTAGCACTACTTTTTGATCTCTTAAGTGTTATTTCTTAACCGTGAGGGTGTTATTAGAATTGTTAACTATATCTTGTAGTCTAGTTTGCAGTTGGCACAATTCCCTCGACAAAGCAACAATAAAAACGCATCATCATCAACAAGCAGAGAATCACAAAGTTGAAGAAAGTTGAATACAGTCAAGGGTTACAAGCAACGGTACAAGAAAGAGAAAATTTCATATTCAAGTGAAGCAACGATACAAAGAGCGGAATTATATATACATGTTGAAGACTTACGTACAAAAGCGAAAGAAATTAAAAGATGTGAGTTGATAAAGTTTATGATATTGAGACAATGCAAGTTGTGAAGAATCAAGTGGTAAAGTCCTTATCTCGCGGCCATAGTAGTTTCATTGTTCATTTATCAGTATGTATTTTATTTTGAGTCAGATAAAAAAAATTACTTTAGAGTTTATTTCTTTTTGTTATTCATTCAATAAGGCCGTGGGAAGGAGAAATTTATAAATAAGTTTCAAGCAACATGAAATTGAGGAAAAGAGTTAAAATTTGTCAAAGTTCTACGAAGTTCAAGAGTTCATCATCAATAATTGAAGACCAAAGACGTTTCTATTTGCTGTGAGAGTGGTGTTGATTGTAAACCGGGTGAGAAGGTAAGTAAGCGTTCTCATCCTTGCATAGTGGTTGATTTCCTTTCTTAGAGGTCACTAGAAAAAAGAAAAAGGTCTTTTTAGTCCCACGTTTCTATGGGATAATTTTTCATATAACTTGGAAGGTCACTTTTCCTTTCCACCATTCAACGTGTACATAAATTTTATCTTCGTTTCTGCCTGCACACATGAGAACCATAAAGTGCGTCTTTTGAGTGTTAATTTCATAAAACCCTATTGGTGAGGCAGAAGTCGAGTCGGAATGCTTATTCGATCGCTATTGAGAATGAATTGTTTCATATAGCTGGTTTTCTCCTAGCTCAAGATTTATGCATGAGAATAATGTTTTTAGTGTGCAAAAAATTTATGTCCTCATAGCTCTTTGGATGCTTGTGACTTTAAATTTGGAGTTGGTTTTGTGGGTATAACTCTTGTAAACCCTCAAGAGACTATAACTCGTCTACTAGGGACACTTAGGGGTTTAAAGGCTTGTTGCAGATGCTAAGTGTAACCGTGTCCTCAACGAAAGGGAGTTGTATTTTACTTTAATTTAGGTTAGTTCAGGATATATATTTTGCTCGAGGACTAGCAAAAACTAAGTGTGGGGAATTTGATAAGTGCATATTTTACATATTTAGAGTGTCAACTTCATACTAGTATTTGCTAGATTTCTTGTTAATTATTGTATATTGCGTTTGTTTTTGTTTAATTATCTTTTAGTAGGTGAAATCATCCAAAACAAGTGAAAAAGGGCCAAGTACCAGGTGTAACTCGTTCAAATCCAGTATTTTTTTGACAGAGTTTTTGTACGGAAAGATATGTAATGAAGATGGTTTTTCTGTCGTACGCTTGGTGATTAATGGGGGTGATTTAAATGTGGTATGAGTTTGAATTGGATACGAGTATAAGAAGATACGGGATGGAGTTCTCGTAGTCGACAAGCCAGGGAAGAGTCATCTGAGATTTTAGAGTTTTATTATTGAAATGGGACTATAGGTCTCTATCTAATTAGAAGAATTTTAGGACTGCAGTCAATTAATTGAAAGCTATATAAGGGCCTTAAGGATACAATCCCATTCTATCTCCATGTCACGCCAAGTTTCTCACCAGAGAGGAGGTTTAGCTACTCTCCAAACCCCACAGTTCCACTAGCCTACACTTTCACTTCACCCACAGTTCCACCACAACACTTTCACGTACTGCAAGGCCTTCTACACCAACTCCACTGGTTTTCAGCAACCATTATATGCCCAACAGTGAAGCTAGAGCTTTTTGGTGTTATTTGGTTTGATTTTAGTTTTGTTTTCTTTATATTTATTTTCCATAAACTTCACTATTATGTGTATCTAATATTTATTGATTAAGGATGAGTTCAATGTTCTGGACGTAAAATTTTATTAGTTATAAATTTATTCGGAGTTTTAATTATTTATCGATTGTGTTTACTATCTAATATTTTATGGATAATTCTTAGATTGTTTGGAGCGCGTGTTAAATTAATTTATTGGTTATTCTATCTCTAGTAGAGAGTTGTGAGATACGTGTAATAGTTGAACAACGATCTACACAACTAGAAATCGCGAGACCTTGCAGAGGGATTCTGTAGAACAATCGCGTGTGAATACAACACTAGTAAGCAGACCGAGCTTATGCGTTTGATGCTAGGATCAACCTAAATTCATAATCCCTAATGCATTTTTTTGGGTTATACCTAGAGAGCTTATTCTTGGTGGCTCAGATGTATAGAATCTGGTAGTCGAGCGCTTCCGTATCCAGTGACACAAGGAGTTCTGGGGATAGCAGAGCTTATTGTTATTCTACGATTGATGATGAATGGTTTTAACGAAGATAGATAAGTATACTACTCGATTTAACGTTTGGTAACAACGAATGATTCCATAGTCATCTTTTCTTTTAATTGTCCTAATTATTATTATTTATTTTATTTGTTTTAAACAACCTATCCCCTTTGGTATTTGTTTTATTCTAGTTTTGCTAATATAAATGACAACTCAATTACACATCTCTCTGTGTGGACGATCCTTACTACTGCTATATTACTAGTTAATTAGTGGGAAATATATTGATTAATTTGTTGCACTTACGACAACGATTCAAGAATCAGTATGTAAATTTAGCTAAAACGCTACTACTTGACTCTAGGAGTTGGAAATTGGTACAACTAAAACTTTAAGAAACCTCCTCCTTTACCCCCAAACTTAAATTCAACATAGTCCTCGATGTTTTAAAGATAAATGATTGAAAGCATGAACGAAGAGTAATGATGAACACATTAAAAAATACAGGGAAAGATATTACCAGCACCGTGTACCAAAAGCATATGAGTTGCCTCCCATAGAGCGCTAAGTTTAAAGTCTTCAGTCAGACCAAGAAAGGATTATTCACAATTTACGAATCATATAACAATAATCAAAATAAATGTGGATCCTTAAAGTCAATCGTATTTGACTCACAAAGTTGACCAAAATGAAATAAACGAAATTGGTGGTCATTCTTAGAAAAATGTGTCGATTCTGATTTCTTAACATATTCGGGTTTAGTTCAAAAATTTAAGAACTGACATTCCCACGTTTGGTAAATAAAATATTGGTGGGATAACAAAGTCAATTATGGTATCCTGGTCCGGATAAACCACGTCAACAGGATGATGGGTTTCTAACAACTGAATTTCTTTCTAGACAAAATCATCCAGCTCTGGAAATAGTTCTTGAAAATAATATCTTAATATGGTAGAGGCACATATGTCAAGTCAAAGGAGTACCAAGGGGAGAATGATATTCACCCCATAATTTTTTTAATTTTTAAATTATAATATTTAGGAAAATGGTCAATTGATTCTTCTAGGTTGTAGTCGGGTGGGGTACATTTACTCACATTCAAATTTTCATCAGAGACTATTGTTTCTGAATCGTTAGACTCTAAAAAAGAAGTCTCAGGATAAACTCGTTCCTCTAAACCATCACCGTCTTCATAATAACAGGGAAATATCTCACCGTATATAATAATAATATCTCTAATTAAATCCTTTTCTACTTGAATAGGAAAATAATCATTAAAATATTAGGATTGGAACTAGAAACATCATTATTATCATGAAGCTCAATTGATGTAAAAATTTCCTGATCATTGTGACTATGAATTTTAAATTCTTCATCACTACTATCCTCATCATCATAATAATATGAAGATGATTGAACCTTCGCTAAACAATTAGTGTTTTCAATTTTAACCTTGCCCTCTGAATTAGGTAAATATTCATCATTATTATCAAGGGTAAAATTGGAAATACTATTTTGGCAATTAAGTTCGTTTTGAGCAATATTACCAATTGACCGTTCATATTCAATTTCTCCAAAGGTCTCATGAATTTGATCTCGTTCTATGTCTCCCACGTGAATTTTCAGTCAACTGCTTAAGAGTATCACTTATCATTATTTGAGATTCGCGCGTGGTTTCAATGAATTTCTTAAGCGCCTCTTCTAAAGAAAACTTGTACTACAGGAAGAAATATGTGGCAATGAATTTTTATACTTCCATTCAGTTTCAACTACTTGATTGAGTTTGTTATTAAAAAAAAACAGACGAAGAATGTGAAATTTCCAAGAAATGCCGGAGGGCATCTTCTAAAGATGGAGAACAAACATTTTGCTTCGTAAAATATTTTCCATTTGATGAGTGTATAATTTACATATTTTAAGTATCATTTCCTTATACTTACCTGCTAGATTTTGTTTGAATTATTGTGTATTATTATTACTTTTGTAGTTTATGTGTTTTATTAGGTTACATCTCTGAAAGGAGTGAAATTGAGCTCTACAAGAAAGAATTGCCAAATACCCAATACAACTCAGTCTATTCCAACGGCGAAAGTCATTCTGAGTTCGTACGAAGAAGTTACAAGCAAAACAAGAACTAAGGGCAAAATTATCATTTTAGGTGAACATTATTGGGAGCTCATCCAAGGTTAAGGGGTAACCAGTCTGGTGCTTAAATAAGTTATAAAGGCACCAGAGTTATTGATAAGGGTTGTCACTATTTCAAAATTACTAAGAGAACCAACTCTTCTTCTTAAGGCTATCATCTTCTTCTTTGCTGGAAAGCTACCATGTCAAGTTGTTTCCTATTCGCAGCTAAGAAACTATGCAGTTAGCAATGGTTAGATGGATTAGACGCTGGAGGAAAGAAAGATGATTACAATGATGGGTTTGCTGCTTGAATTGATGATGATGAATTATGAGAGAAGTTGTGGCAGTGAAATCGAGTTGAACAACCATAAATGGCAGTGAATCGAGAGCAACAGATGGTGATCGAGCAGAGATGGCATCTGATGCTTGAGAAGACTTATGGTAAAAATAAATTTGTGGTCTTGTAAGTGATGGTTTGATGGTCACGGTAATAGCAACAAATGGTTGTTGCCATTGTAGCTCGATTCTGAGATGGTGTACAGAGAAGATTGTTAACATGGCAGAGCTCGAAATGTTGTTGCTCAAATTGGTTACTACATTTTGATGATGACTCGAGTCTGTGATGGAGTTCTTGTATGGTTGTGCTGTGATAGAAGGATGGATGTGATGTATGAAGATGGTTGATGTGATCAGTGATGATACTGCAGTTAAGATCGAGAAGATGAAAACGAGTTTGGTTGGATTCTAGAATTGCCAGCGAGAAAGATGTTGTTGTTACTGCTGTGGGTAAGATTTGAGATGGTCAGGGTCGAGTACGAGTTTGGAATGGAAATATAGTTTGGGAGAGCAGTCATGGAAGAAAAGAGTTTGTTTGAGATACAAATACATGAGTTTTTAAACGGGGGGAAATACAAAATCTAATTAAGGCGTGTGCAGTTAATTCCGTATTTGCTTCGAAAGCTAAGATTAGCTGGTCGGTGGCATGATAAGGCCTACCTAGATTTATATTCAAACTAAAACTATTATAGGAGGAGGTGACCTAGTCTCTGTAAATAGAGACTGTGGATATCTTCTCAAGGGGAATTTTGACGTATAGAAGAGGAAGGCAGAGAACTTTTGAAAGAGAGTCGGGAGTATACAGAGAGACGGAAGACACCTTGGACGCGATAATAGATTTTGGATACTGGCTTTGAGTTCTGGAGACTGAGGAACATTAAAACAAGGGTTAATTATTATTTAGTGTATATTTTCGATTTTAATTATTACTTTCTTAGTTAATTTTAATGGTTTTTAAGAAAGTCATGTCTAGCTAAATCTCTTTGTTAGGGTAAAAGGATGAACTTGTAGAGATAGATTTATTTGTGTTTCTAAACTAGGGTTTTCAACTATTAAAACTTATTGTCAATGTTTTGTCTCTCTTTCAATGTTTTACATTCTCAATGATTTTTCATGTTCTATGTCATGCATAGTCTATTGTTTGATTAGTAGAAGAACTCGTTGACCCTTTTGCGATAATCGTTTTATGAATATTCTTTGACTATTTATGCCACGTATACCTAGTACTTCGAAATTCTACCTTAGGTTGAGAACAAACAATTCTTTTGAAAATTCTTTTCTTCGATTCTTAAACGAAATATCTTCCGTGTATTAGTAGCTAGATTTGTTATTTTGCACGAGTAAAATTGATACCCTTTGTGATGAACGCAAGTAAACCCTAATCTACAACGGATTCCCGAGACCTTAACGCTTGTCTATTATTAATTTCAATCTTTATTAAATAGTTTTAATTCATTCATTAGTTTAGTTCTTTATAAAAATCGGAAAAACATCTCGTGACTCGAAAGTTACTTGAATTAATTGGTATAAGTAATACATACTCCTCGTGGGAAAGAACCGTATTTGCTCTTATTTACATCTTTCGACACTGTGCGCTTGAGGTAAAACAAAGTCGGTTTTCCAACGCATCACTATTTACCCGTTCGTACGACTGGTGATCATTCGAATAACAATTGTGATGACTATAGTATGAACCAAAACCTTCAGAAGGTTGGTAGCAGTCCCAAGTACTACCCATAATATGATCATAGTACGGGTAATGTCCATTTTGAAATTTGGGTCTATAATCATTGTATTGGTCCTCATATTAACAGTTCGACATTTTTTTTTTAGTACAAATGCAAATGCAAGGTTGACTAATATAAGTAGGCTCACATTACCTTAGCGGAATATACCTACAGTCAAAGACTGGTCAAAGGTACGAGGTTAAGGCTTGTGGAATTTCAGCCGGTAACTCCCATAAGGCCCAAGACACGGGTACATCTTACTTTTCCACGAGTTTTTCTAAACTCGGTAGTCTGACGATGTAATTGGTGTGTGCATGTGTTTCCCTGGTTGTAAACCTTAACAACCATTCCCTTATTCAGGCAGTTAAGTAACAAGATATTGAATGAGATATTGCTGCAAACTTTCCTTATTTCACGTAATTCAATTCCAACATGGTTTTGCTTAGATACGAGATTGTATTAGGTTATTTTCTAGTTCCGAAATTGTATACAACACCTTTTGTTAAGGCAAGAATATATCTTGTCATAAAACTCCTTTATTACTCAAAAATTCGTCAAACAGGTACACGCAGATAAAGGATGAGATTTTTCCGTCAATTTTTAATTTGAAATGATAAAAAAGTGGGTGCTTTTAACACTTTTTAAGCCAATTTCTTCACAAAAGTTTATTCAGCGAAAATACTTAAAAACAATTAAAATAATATTATTAATACAAAAATTGAGCACTAACAATTATAAACGTGAGATCAAATAAGACATAAAAATGTGTCTATCATATACATCGGTAGATGTATATTTCTCTATTAGCCCATTGTAATCGAAAAAATGGCCAGAAAAATTGCATTTTGATGAATGCTAGAATCGATACAGTAGTCAGGTCACGTCGGCCGGTTCCAGAAACAAGACCATGTGGAATCGGTAGATGTTTATGGACTTAAAGACCAATTGTAAAGAATCGTCCTACATAATTGTTCTTATTCGCCGATTATATTGGCCTAATATTTTTTGGTGTATGTTATAGATTGTTGAAATGATCGGCGATGATCAACCTAAACCCGTGTCTCAGATCGGGCCTGATACTTCTGCCCACTACTAAATTGATTCGGTGTAGGAAAACAAGGATGATACAAAATAATATTTTTTGGACATAGGCATAGAGATCAAATGCGCATTAGTCTTAGGCCTTCGTTTAAGGCGTGATTGTTTAGAAATTATTTGCGAGATTAGTGGTAAGATTCAGAGTCACAGGGAAAAAGAAAAACCGTATGTGAAAAAGACGGCGAAGGTATACTAAACTAAATCAAAGAAGCATGATTGCCCGTTTAAGATTATAGTGCATAAACCCAGTGGTATATATAAGCTCCTTAAAGTGATGAATGGTTGTCATAATCATGATGATCCGGAATCTCTTATTGGACACTCTTTCTTTTGTGGGTTAAAACCACATTTATTCTCAAACGATAAAGTCAATGAAGGCAACTAAACCAAGTAATATCCTTTGGGAGGATGATCCTAAAAACTTATCCATTTTGAGACAAATTTATACGGCAATAACAACTATCAGGAGGACAAAATAGGATAGTAGAGTGGTTATGGAATAATCTCAGTGATTAGCCGAGCAACACGACTACATAATGAGGAAGCAGGTAGTGGACGATAAAGTGACTCATATTTTCTTGGCGTATCCGAAGATGATCCAATTGGGTTAATGCTTCTATCAAGTTTTGTTGATAGATTGTACTTACATGACAAACATGCCCAACCTGCCGTTGTTAAACATACGTGGCCACACTTCGGATAAACTAACTTTCACGGTGGCATGGGGTTTTATGAATCGTGAGAATGATATGAGTTTTATTTGGATGTTGAAACCTTGAAAGAGATATACCGTAGCGATCAAAGGCCAAGAGTCATAATAACATATAAGGATAAAACATTAATTAATGCAATAAATGTGGTTTTCCCGTATGCGAAACATTTTTTTATACATAGCATATACAATGCAACATGCGGACGTATTGCATCCACCGATTATTATTTACTGGCAAACCACAAAAAAATTAACATATCTAGAATCGTTTGATATGATTTGTCGTATCCAATGATACTCATCATAGAAAAATAAAAAATCTGAAAATAAAAAGAATCGGTGGATACGATATGTCGTATCCAACGATTCTGGTCAGGCTATGAACGAACAATATGAACAAAAATCGGCAGATAGATAAGTGTCTTATCGAACGATTCCCATCCGAGACAAAAAAATAAAAAATAAAAAAAGGTAGAATTGTTGGATACGAATCATTCATGAACGATTCTGGTACTATTACATGATTTTGATTTGCATAAACTAACATTTAAACCTATAGAATCAAAAAATGTTATTAGAAGAATGAGTTACCTTGTAGGTCGGAAGGGATGGGCGATCCGAGTTTGTTTTTGGAAAACATGATTTAAGGTTTTTATAATTTGAAAAGTTTGATGAAAATATACAATTTGTTTTTATTTTAGGATATTGTTAGATTTAAAAAGCAATGAAAAATGGAAAGAATTTCAATTTTAATATAACACCCCGTTCGGTTGGAATAATTGGAATTCTAGGAATTTAATTATGGGGTAATCTAATTCGTAGAATTGAATTCAAATCCAAAAATTAGCGTTTGGTTGAGGTAATTCAATTAATTTTTCTTTTTACCTCGAAATCCAATTCCATTGCACTATTGGACTAGAGCAATAGAAATTATTACCTCCGTTTCAGGAAAAGAGTTACTATCACTTTTTCAAATTGGCCTATTTTTAGGCTAAAATGAAAAAGTGATAGTAACACTTTTCCAGAAACGAAGGGAGTATTATTTTAGAGAAATCAGAATCCTATGAATCAAAAATCTTAATTACATAAGAGGTTATTTGTCACGTTCAGTTCAAGTAATTGGACGTATTCCCTGAGAATTAGACTATCTGCCCTTCAATTCCTTGAACCGAACATGAGTTAATTAACAGAGGGTAATTTGGTATTTTTAACTAAAATTAGATATCCTTTATCCCATTTTCTAGTTATGAGCAAAATTTGGTAAACCCCAGATAAAACAGAAGGGCCTTAAATTAGCCAGGCTAATTTCCCCCTTGTACTATCTTTTTGATTTTTAATAAATTCGGACTTACTAAAAAAAAGCTAGAAAAGCAACGAATTTACTGTAACAACGTCTCTCACGAATTCTTATAGGTTCGAGAAGAGAATAAGCAAGCCCCATAATTTCAAGGTGCGTAATTCCCCCTTTCGATTTGAAACCCTAGTATCGAATTAATCTATTAGGTCTTGTTGGTAGTTTTTATATTCTATATTTAGATCTAAAGCGATTTTTCATTTTCGTTAGCAATTTTAATTTCTAGGGTTTGAAATTGATTATTTTATGCCCTTGTAGGGGATACAATAGAATGGACATAGAACAATGGAACCAAGTAGTGGAAGAATGGATAAGTAAAACAGCACAACAGCTACGCCAGTTACCTATTGAACAGATTTATGTTGCTTTTGGTGTTTTGGTACTTACATTTGTGTTTTTCTTGTTAAGTAAGTTCTTTCTATTCCCCCCTATATTTGCATTTATTGTAAGCGTTCTATGAACTTGTAAGTGTTCTATGAGTAGAGAAGGTTCATGCATTGACCGGACAGTATCATGTTTTGGTTATTGCAGTTGGCTTATTTAAGCGCTCAAAATCTGATACAATCGTTCTTGCTGGGTTAAGTGGGAGTGGGAAAACTGTTCTCTTTTATCAGGTATGCTTCTACATTTTGGAAGTTACTTATAAACTTATCATAGTTTTTTTATGTAACATCGGACTGTATTTTGACTCAACCACTTGCTGTTACGATGTTTGTTATTATTGTTTCTTCTGTAGGAAAACTTGCTGCTTGTCCATCATTTCTAGTACTATTTTTCTTTCTTTTAGAGAGTTTATACGTGGGTATAAAGAATTTCCATCTCATCAATGTAACATATTTTTTCAGTCACCGATGGATTTTTTCAGTCACAGATGGATTTTACCTTTTCGTTACTTATAACAAACCTGATGTTTTTGGATGCCTCTTTTATCTCCTGGGTTGTAAGTTGTCGAGTGTTAACTTAGCAATGAGTTGCCTGCATATTCATAATATCAAGTTATCCATCTGCAAGCAAGAGGTCATCTACTGTTAAAGATGTGGAGATAATTGATATAACCTGTTAGTTTGTCAATGCGTGCTAATTTATTTCATCGTGTGTGCGCAAGCTTCGGGATGGCTCAGCACATCAGGGTACTGTTACATCCATGGATCCTAATGAAGGAAATTTTGTGCTGCACTCTGAGTCCTCTAAGGTAACATATCATGGCTAAGATTCTAAGATTTTGTAAACATTATGATCCACTATCTCTCTCTTTTTTTTTTGTTACTATGTTGCCATGCAATTAAGTATTTTTAATGAAAAATGAAGTACAAGCTGGAACAGTGGTAAGCCTCATTAGTCCTCACAGCAATTAATATATATATAGGAGCTAAATAAACCACGAAGATCTCACTCCTCAAAACACAAAATTCAAGTGAAACTTGGGCATGCTTCGTGAGTAAACTACACGAGACCATAGAAACAAAACTGGACGTACAGAATCTGTATTAATTTATGTTACTTATCTCGAAAGAGGTGAGACTGGAAGATTTTCCATGAAAGACCTTAGTTGTTCCCATGCCTAAGGTTGCATGCAAATTAGCCATATAATCAGCACTGAAATTATTCTCCCTACGTATAGGACTGAGCTTCCTAAAACTTCCTCAGATTTGCCTCATGCCATCAATCTCTATATCTCATTCGTCAAACAAACTTCACTGCCCCTATTAGATCGTTGAACTCATCATACTACTACATTTCTTCTGTCATGAAGGATGTCCTATCCTTTATGTCTTAATTACATTGTGTGTACTTGCTAAATGCTGAAGCTGTAAAAATTATTGATCTCTCTTTCCAGCAAGACCATCGTGTTGCATATGCAGACAATTAGTCGCGTCTAGGATACTAACATATTTTCTTCATTCTCTTGACAGAAAGGCAAGATAAAGCCTGTCCGCGTAGTTGATGTTCCTGGACACTCTCGACTTCGACCAAAGCTTGACGAATACTTGTCTCAAGCAGCTGGTCTTATCTTTGTCGTCGATGCTCTGGACTTTTTGCCAAACTGCCGTGCAGCTGCTGAGTATTTTTCTAACTACAAAACTTTGGTTTTACGTACATGTGCTTGTTTCTAGGTTTGATTGCAACCTGAATCCTTAACCTATTGTAATTCATTAATTTGGTACAGGTACCTGTATGAAATCTTGACCAAGGCAACTATTGTGAAGAAGAAAGTCCCAGTGATTATAGTGTGCAACAAGACTGATAAAGTGACTGCCCACACCAAGGAGTTCGTCAGGAAGCAACTGGAGAAGGAAATGTAAGATCATACCTTTCATCTTTCATTGGTTTAGATGCATTGAAATGTGAATCGTGTATCTTCATTCCTGATGCTTTTTACAACAAGGCATGATGCTTAGTTTCAGTAATACAAAATATTTTACTTGATGTCCCACCACAGACTCGAACTCTATCCTTTAGGAACGAGATACCTCCACTCTTCTATGTTATTTTTTCAGCATTAGGGATATAGCGTTCAATGTTCTTAATTGGGTTTATTTGTCAGAAAGTGTGCCATTCCTCCATCCAGGCTGTCTTCTTCCCTTTCTATTTTGCCATTGAAACTTTTATCTTTCAAGATTTTACCTTATCACTTAATGATTATAATTCTGTTTACTTTGCAGCGACAAGTTGCGAGCATCTAGGACTGCCATATCTGCTGCTGATATGTCTACTGAGTATGCACTTGGTGTGGCTGGAGAGACTTTCACGTTTTCTCAGTGTCACAACAAGGTGAGTGTTGGAGAATCATCTGGGATCACAGGGGACATATCACAGGTTGAGCAATTTATAAGGGAACATGTAAGACCCTAAGTGTCTTTACTCGAATTGATCATTGACTTGTTTTGAAACTTCTGCCTCTTTTTTTTGTGGCACTAATTTGTAACAAACCGGTGTTCAGGTGTTGCATGTTTGTGTTAGTTTGATGTTAGTGCCTTATCTTATGGGGCTTAAACACTGTGTAAGAAAACGTTGCTCAATCAATAGTTTTACTTAAAGTGAATCACCTTCAGCTTCATGATGATGTTATTAACCAAGTTCCATATCTGATAGTTTATTTTTGAATGACTTGTCTGTATTCCTTGTCATCTACTGTATTTATCATCTTTGCATAAGAATCTCTTTTGTGTTTAGGTTGTTTTGCAAGTATAACTGGAAGTGGTTCGAATTGTGGTATTGTGTATTACAAGATTTTGTTTGGTTCTAATTACTAGTACTAGATTTAACCACCTTCTGTCTGCTTCAAATTAGAGGTATTTCTATCTGCTTCGAATTAGTGGTACCACAGTTAGCCACCGCTCTCTGCTTGATAGCAACTGTACCAAAGTTAGCTACCCTTCTTTTTCAGAGAGTTCGATTACACTAGCGACAACGCACATGAATCGACTGATTTTGAAAAGATGAGGTTCAAAATTTGCAATTCATCAATCTTTTGTCACTGGTACACGCCCTTTTCTACTTTAAAGTGAGATCTCACTCTAAAGTGCTGCTCCTGTAGGAATAAAGCCCACTAGTCTATTGGCTTTTACAAAGCAATTCAAAGTTGATGGAGGGAAAATTATATGTTTATACTACTATCGCGATGGATAATCACGTTTCCACTGTCTAATGACAAGATAAAAAGTAAGTTCAGGAGCTGATGAGGAGCTTCAAAATCACGAGCATGAATACTGCATGGCTGTTACATAATACTAGATATTATGGGATTCTGTCCAGTCTAAGATGGTTAAAGTTAGAAAGATTGTTACACTAAACAATTCAAAGAAATAATTAAAGTATGCAGGAAATGGAGTAATTGTTCTAGGGTTTATCTGGGTGAATCTAATATGGGTGGGGTCATTGTGGAGCAAGGAATCAAGATATTCAACATTTCACTGTAAAAGATTTTTACGTCGACTATACAACTATTCTTTCTTTACAAATTCAGTTCTCAAGATGCATGAAATAAAGCTGCTTAGTGATATTTTTGATTGGTCCTGAACGAGCCGAGGAACTTATGCACTTTCATTACCTTGTATTGTCAAAATCGTGTAGAAAAGTATTCTCACTAATGTCATCCGCGGTGGATGTTCCCGTAAGAATCCCATGAAGCATAAACAGGAACCTCATCGACCCTTTTTTTACTAGTAATTCAGAGTAGAATTTCATTGTATAAGCCATATGAAGACTGAAGATTCTAAGATTTCTTTTCCAAACTTATGTATTTAATACAATTCTTCACCCTCAGGGAAAAGTATAAATGTAACAAAATGAGTGCTAGTTCATCAAATAAAACTATCTAGTATTCCTAAAAAAAAAAGGAAAAAAATCTGTACTTTTTTTTTCTTCTGTATGGTCAGTAATGTAGCTTTGAACAATCCATCCATCCTCATTGTTTCTTTTTTTCATCCTTGGAGTCTCTTCTTTTATATCATGCTGTCAGTATTCAGTTTTGGGGAGTAATAACCCCTTTTAATATACTAATTTGCTTACACAGAAAAGCTCAGTCATGAAAATGTTTGAATCTCCTCGTACCTCATTTTACTTCTCAATGTGATAAGATTCTGGGAACCATTTTGACCACAGGAAGTGCTTCATCCTTATTATGAGTACAAAGACGCCATAGCAGGGGATATGCATCAGTCCAACAGCTAAATACCTATAGATATTATAATTGGCAAACAAAATTAGCTTCTTTTTCAAATTGTAAGCAACTGCATATAAGCCTACTTTGTATAAGTGAAACTGAACTGATTCTAGCTAGTTCAGCAAGGTGGTAGAATTTACGTACCATAATGGAGCATAAGAGGATGATAAGTCGAGAAAGGGGTATGGCCACCTATACCAAAAAAACCCCACTTTTATTAGGGAATCTGAATATTATGTTGTTTTCGCAAGTATGGAAGAGATAAAAGGATTGAACTAATTACCAAAGCGATACGCAAGCATGAATGACCCATTGAAAAATGACGTATACTGATGTCCATAAGATGAAGTATGCAAACCGAAACCATGGGAATTGCTGTAACAGAAAAAAATATCAATCTTCATTATGCCGAGTTTACAACTTAATTTAATAGGTTGGAATATGTCGGTATTGGAAATTACCAAGCTGTTCAAAGCCGCATCAGCAAGGAGAAAAACAGCATTGATTGAATGCATACTAACCAACAACTGCATCAAAAAAGAACAACATTCAACAAGTGTAAGATTTATATCTTTAAGTGAAACTAAATGGTTGTTTAATCAGAACATATGATACTCACAAAATTCAGTTTGTAGTCTTTGATGGTAAGAAAAGGAACAATGATGAACCAAAAGACGGCATCAGTGAGCATTACGGCTCCTGCACTCATCTGCAAAGTATGAAGATAAATGGCTAATACATATCATGTTTTGCCAATTAAAGGGATTCATCTTTTGTGTTAAGCTCCCCTGCTCTATGTGAAAACTTCATATTTAGGAATGTATTTTACCTGAAAAATAATTTGAAAAGCATAAACCAAAATTCCAGCAGGTGTTCGATCAGAAGGGTGCTCGTGGAGAATGGAACTTTTCAGTGCATTGCTTCCATTTACATTTTCTGCGTGTCTGGGAGCAATATAGTTGCCTTGTTCTGCATCTAGCTTGGCGTGATCACTACCAACACTATTACGATATTCGTAACATCCATTAACAGAGAGAACAGAACCAAGCTACAATATAATCCACAAAGGAAAAGGTTAAATTCAAAGAAAGGGAAGTACACATAGCAATGCAGTCATCTAAAACAAAAAATACATGAATTTTCTTTCAAAAAGAATAGAATTTTGAACAGAAATCACAAGTCAAGTGCACACCCCAAAGTAAATGGTAACCAGTGTAAATGTCCACCTGCATAAAACCAATGATAAAAACAATGTTAAGAACATTGGTATGTAACATTTTAAATTTTTTGACTACCTAGTATAGCTATAGCCTTCGTTTTCCATCATGTCACAAATTAAGCAGCACAATGCCCAAAATATGGGAACAACCATCTAAATAGAACTAGACAACTAGTAATACAATGAGAGGATGAAACCGATAGAGGAATGCCAATGCTATGATGGACTTAAAACCGGACCCAATTAATTAGGAATTGAAATGAATGTAAGAAAACTTACTGGGTATAAAAGTAGAATATGCCACCTCCATCAACAACAACATTGGCAACTAGCAATGCCAATAGAACAACAAACCCAATAATCCTAAAAGCCATCAACCAAGCAGGATGAAGATCTTTCAAACACGGCCGCCAACCTTCATCTTCATACAAAGCCCCTGAATCTCCTTCTTGGGTTTCATCTCCAACTCTATCAGGTCTTGAACTATTTGAACCTTCATACTTCCAAATCAAATATGATGCTATTACCATAGCAAATGAGATCCAAATTCCACATAGTAAAACCCTCCAATTTAACCAATAAACAGGTACCGCTGTATCGGCAGTCATGACTGGCTGCCAAGATAGTTTTGTTCCTGTTAACCAATTCATTGAGTTTAACATACTTTTCATTGTAAAATGATTTTTTCATACAAAAGGGTTGATTTATTCCTCTTTGAGAGACAACTAAGGCAAGGACTCTAATGAAAACCCAATTCTCAAAAACCTCCAATAAAACCCTCAGAGAAATCTCAGAACTAAATACACAATTTAAGTCTCATATGCTGTTGAATAGTATTTAATGAAAATGACTAAATTCTGAATGGGTTTAATACTAAAAAAAAAGAACAGAATACATTTAAGGAAGAAAGAAAAGGTAATAAGTTCTGTCCAGAACAAAACAAACACGGATACATAACAGCATTGAGTTGTTCATTAATGAGAGCAAAACTATACAGAGAAAGAGAGAGATTCCTTACTTTAGATGAGTTTTTTATGTACTAATACTAAAAAATAAAAATGAAAAAAAAGTTTAATTCTAAGCAAAGGAAAGCTAGATACTTACAAGGCAAAAGCAGGGAGGAAGAAGAAGAAGAAGAAGAAGAAGAGATAATAGCGATGAAGAGGAGAAGTGGTGTGTTGTTTGTAAATGAAGATGCTTTGCTTCAAATTGTGTAGATAATCTCTATAATAAAGTAAGTTTTTTAGAGATGGGTGGGTTTATGTGGTTATGCTTTGAGAATAAGCTACTATGACAATACAATAGATGATCTAAAGAATATTAACCGGAACAGTTAAAGAACCTCCCTCAAAAGTAAACTCAGAAAGAAGAAGAACTATACAGTGTGTAGTGTGGAGCTATAGAAAGGGAGAGAGAGAGCAAGTGATGGAGAATAAGCACACCCTGAATTGAAATACAAGAAAGATATGGGAGAAGCAGAGAAAATAAAAAATTAGTATAATGTGTTCTTCAGATTCTACGTTTTCATTTATTAAATAGGAACTCAGAATTTTATTTATGTTGTTGGTTGTCTGTCTTGTGGGAATATGGAGATTACGTTTACGTTGGGATTTACGCGTAAGGGATAGCTCTGGCGTTGGTCAAGTGTAACAGCAAGATATTCAAAACGCAGTGCATCACAGCCATCCATATTGGGACTGGGGACCCACACACAACATAATGATGCTAAAATTCACCAATCACTTTGTGGATGGATCTTCATCTTCCCCCATAGCAACTATTTACATTCACCAAATGTATTTTGCATCCTCTGAGTCTAGACTCTAGATATTTAATGGTCTCTTACCGTGTCTACTAGGTTTAGCCACCGGTTGAGTGCAGATTATGTAATGTTTATTATTCACTGAACCTCCTAATATAGATGAGGTGAGTGAATAGCACGCTGGAAATTAATTAGTGGTTACTACTCCGACATCCTATGTCTTCTTTAATTTGTGTTGTGTGTGTTTTTCAGTTAGCACTGCTGCCTGCTATATTTGACAAAATAATTTTCTGGCTCATAAAGCATGACTTAGCATGACCACCCACTTGACGAAAGAAACCATCAAAATCTTAAATCTGGTGGGGTTTTTCTTTCTAAGAGGTTTTAATTAGGTGTCAAGTTTAATAGTTCAATTCCAAAAAATATGTCAATAAAGTAAACAAGAAAAAGCTCTGAAGCAATCAAGAAGATGAAAACAAATTGAACCCTTTAATTAACGTAATAAGTATATGTTAAGGTGGACATAAAGTGGATGAACAATAGTGTGTGTGTCAATGATTAACAAAAATTAGTTGAGCAGTTGATTTTGTTATCAATGTTAGAGATATCATCATCCAACCCTAGTGTAGCTTCTAACCTATGCTACATTTCTTAGTCTACCATACGTTACAACTAAACAATACCGAGACTATTTAAAATTATTTAAGAACTAATTTCTGTTTCTGACTTTTCCTAATTTATCATATTTTGGGGTGAAAACTGTTTTAAAAGGTGCCAAACATATCTCATAATAATCATTCAACTCGATTCAAAGATAACTCTATAACAAAACGTTCTCTCCTATGTGTACGTAGTCAATAGACTCATTACTGGTATTACCTAAACACACTGGTATTTTTGTGAACTGGCCACCCACACTATACTGCATGGGTCAAAAAACGCTCATTATTCAACACCAAAAAATCCTGAATTTGGTGGGGTTTTTTTCTTTTTTTTCTTTTTTTTTCAGAGGCAGCGTTAATTGTGTTCCTTATCTAATTGTGATCGACTTAAAAAGCATGATAAAAAAATAAACAATTAACAGCCTCTTAAGTAATTAAGATGACGAAAACAATGGAACCCTTAAACAATCTACTTCCCATTTTACTGTTATAAAAACAGAATATTACTTTTTCCTTGTATCACTAGATAGATGAAATAAAAAATTTAAGATGATTTTTTACCATTACGTTTTTAGGATATCATAATAATTGAGTTAGGAATACACTAAAAGATAGATTAGGAAAAGACAATGGATATTTATCAAATTATTTCTTTAAAAATATATTTTACCAATTCCGTCCATTTTTTTTTTTTTTAAAACATGAGTGCATATACATGGTAGGGGGGGGGGGGGGGGGGATATTAAGATTATGGTAAAAAGTGGATAAAATGAGTTGAGTAGATGATTTATCTTTTTAAATTGGATAGATGGATAAAATGAGTTGAGTAGATGATTTATCTTTTTAAATTGGATGGATTATGTCGTATGAAACCAGACCCATTTGGATTTGATAATCAAAAATCAAAATCTTATAAAAAGTGGTTCGATCAATAAGATTACTTAAAAGGTGGGCCGACACTAAATCAACTTGTGATCTACTTATGACAAACAATAAAGGTTATTCAGTCGTCCACAAAAAGAAAAAAAAAAAGAGATATCTCTTAAAATCATGCCCATGCATGCTGATAAATCTTTTAAAGTATTTCGTATGAAAACATATAAATCGGGAGGTAGAGAGTCTAAGAGTAAATTGGCATGTATTAAACCGAAATTCGCTGCCACTCTATAGTAAATTGTTACAGTCAAAGAGTACTGTCATAAACTGCCTAAGTTTGACATTTGGTACATACCCCAAATTTCTAGTTCAAATAAAGGGAAGAAAATTACTACCCTTCTTGATTCGATAACAGATATGTATTGAGATATCACAAAACACAGATTTGTAGTGGTTGTCATTTGAGGTAATCATTATTATTCATGTAGCATGTATTAAACCGAAATATATGATAAAATGGGATATAATCTGAATGAAAAACTCAACTTTTACTTTTCACTGAAACATTCCATTCAACAGCACTTGATTTTAAGAAAGAGAGAGGGAGAGAGAGTACCTTTCATGGTGATTTTTAAAGCAGAAGAATTAGTGAAAGATAAACCATTTAGCAAAACTAGATTAGAGTTATCTAGACACCTTTTAAGCATATATATATATATGGAGAAAGTGAAGAAAAGAGAGTAACTAGATATATAGATTAGAAGTTTGGTACTGGTAGTTTTATCAGTACCTTTGGATGTATATGCATGTTAGAAGTGTGAAGCTCTCAGCTCAGCCTAAAACAAGATAATGCTTCTTGCATCGTCTAAAAATAACTACTTATTTCCTAGCCTAGTTTAGAAAATTTTATATAGGATGTTACATTAGTCACCATCACACCACTTCTGGCGCGTAACCTTTTGGTCCTTTTGGACAGGTTCATTAGACAATTACGATTTGTACATCATATAGTATTCGAGTTATGTCAGCCGACTACATTATATCATCACTGGGGCGACAAGTTGATGAAAGTTCGAAGTTTAAACGCTTTCTTCTTCTTCTTATGATTCCTTTAGCTTTAGAAGGTGTTTGCCAACCTTCTGTATAGAATTTTATTTGTCTTTATTATTTGAATAACTACCATAGAGGTGGCTGTCTCACCTGTACACGCTATACACCCTGTTTGTTACAGTTTCATACACTAACAAATTATTTCCACAGCACCTTATTTGCCAGCAACGTTTTCTTGGGTCACAAGAATTCACACGAAAACTCTGAGAAGGTTTCATATAGGAAATGAAGAGGATGGTGGGCCTGAAGGTGGGATTCATGAAGTTTTGGAGTTTGGTGATGATGGGTTGGATGTTAATGGTAACAGCCCTGGTCATGAATATCCAGAGGCAGAAGTAATCGATGTGGTTGAAGTTTCCTCCGAGGAGGATTGATGGTTCGAGAAAAAGTATTTTCTCTGTTTTACAGATCTTCTCACCCTGTTTAAATGTCTTCCTGTTCCTTCTTCTTTTGTTGTAAGCTCTTTCAATCCGGTAATTAGACATGGAATCGGAAGTTAATGAAAAAATCTGTCTCCTGAGAGATTTGAATAATTTTATTTTTTATTTTTTTTCCCTCAACCTCTTAACAAGAATTACAATAGACAAACAGGAACAAGAATCACAGTAATAAATCTTGTACTCACAATTCAAATTGATTGACTCATCTTTAGACATATCGGTCAATTTCAAACTTTACAAACGCTGCACAAGTGGTATTGGAGGTGCAGGAACAACACTGTCGGTACCAATTTTACTTGCGAAGCTGCTACATACCCTCCTAGTTGACCAAACGCATTGGAATTGCAGACTTCTCTAATTTGTTTCAAGAGTAAGGGTTGATTAGTTGAGTAAAACCAAAACACTCAAGTAAAAGTATGTATATATTACAATTTAACAACAAAAGCTTACATTGTTATCTATTTACTTAATCAAACAAAACTTTCTTCCTCACGGACCCAAACTAATGTGGTCCATTATGAAAGAAGAATAAGAAAAAAGAAAAACTTCTTAAAGGATATAATTACCATTATCGTACATGAGTAAGGAAGCCCTTCAATCTCGCAAAAAAAACAAAAACTGACATTCTTACAAATTTATGCTTACATTAGGTATCTTCAAAAATCTCCCACTTTCGGTTTACATGGTATCAGATTCTTCTCCGATAATGCAGAGAGAAAAAGGAGCAATTGCCACATTGAATGAGGGGAACCTAGTTTGTCAGTATGCTTCATCTCGAAATCACCTTCCTGCATTTTACAACAGTTAAAAAGTATATGTAACAACAAATTTATACCGAATTACATAGGTTGGTGATGATATCTTCTCACACCAATCCCTTCAAACTTAGAGTAAAAACCATTTATTAACCATTTTTATAAAAAAATATATAGAATTTAATAGTTATACTTATATTCGTTACGTTAGGTGTTTTAAAATATTTTTAAATAATATAAAATTTATGAATATTTTCCAATGTTTATATTGGTATGTCATTTTTTAGATTATTTTTTTATTATCTATAAGGATATAATTAAAAAAAATATTTAAAATTGTCTTTTTTTCTTAATTTTTTAAGAATTGTGTAAATTTAAAATAGTTTAATTTTTATGAAACAGAGAAAGTAGGTAACAAATTCTTCCCAAGGATGTTTGGAGTTTTCAGGTTCTTTAGCATGAATCAAAAATTTTCGTGATAAAATATATTGAAAGCATAACATACAATAAAAAACCAAGGTGACCATTCTTCCCATACAAAAACTACTCACATATTATCTTTTATAAATAAAAAGCATTTTAATTAAAAATGAAATAAAAATCTCATTTTCTTTAATATTGGTTAATTTTAGTTTTTAGTTAATTTTAATGTACCCGAGATGCCCTTCCCTATATAACATATATGTTTCAAATGGAAATAAATGAGAAAATCAAATCTTGGTGAGAGAAATATCGGCTAAATCAAATTTGCTACAAATAACAGAATCTGATTCAGGAAATAAAAAAAAATTCTCTCTCAAAATCTTAGGTTCGGCTACGGTTTCAATTTGAAACAGATCTTCTTCAAATAAATCAATTGATTAAGTCTCAACAGAACTCGTTTTCGTTTCTGTTTAATTGAAGAACAAAAATTGTAACTTCACTTGGATTCATCAGGTAAGTTTGATTTTGATTTTACTTAATTTTGGTTTTCTTATTATAATTTTGATTGTATTTTAATTTTCGAGTTGTTATTCATTATGAAACTTTTGTTTTTGTTCTTCGAATCAGTCATCAGTGAGATTAGTTATTGGTGTGAAGATTCCAACTGAAGTTACAGTTTATTCTTTCAATTTGATCATATTCTCATTCGGCTCAAGATGTTGTTTTAGTTCAATCATTCATCGCAAACTGAAATTCAACTTTCAGGTATAATTGATTTTGTTTTTTATTTTGTTGAATTTTTGAGTATATGTTGATTATGAAACTCAGATCCATTTGTTTTTACGATTTCTATGTTTATGTTGTTAATGTTCTTATTCAAATCTATTGGAATCAAAATTGTTATGTTTTTGATGTTCTTATTCAAATTTTGTTGTTGGTGTTGTTGTTTATATTCACAGCTAGTGAAACTGTTTTTTGTTTCATATTTTTTCCTGTAGATTATTGGAATCAGAATTTGTTATGTTGTTGATGTTAATATTCAAATTTTGTTGTTGGTGTTGTTGTTTATATTCACAGCTAGTGAAACTATTTTTTGTTTCATACTTTTTCCTGTAGATTATTGGAATCATAATTTGTTATGTTGTTGATGTTAATATTCAAATTTTGTTGTTTGTTGTTGTTTATATTCACATCTAGTGAAACTTTTTTTGGTTTCATACTTTGTCCTGGTCTACAAGCATCTTTTTTTGATTTGAAGGGTAGTATATGTTCAAGTTAGTGTCAATTATCTGTTCTTTCTATAGAAATTTTCCACATAGTTTGTGATCAGCAAAAGGTTATCGATTCTGATTTTGATCTCCAATCGGTTGCTTTATTTACTTTGTTTAATAAGCTTTCATCTCTTGAGTTACATGTAAGGCATAGAGATGAGTCCTGTAGTTGTAGTTCAGGAATCATACCATTTGAGCATCCACGAAGTTTAGGAATTAAACATTTCGAGCATGCAGGACTTACAAATTTAGTTGATTATGATGTCCGTAATAAAGTTAAAGAACCGTTGAAGTCTTCACTTTGGTTAGGCATTTTTTAGGGTGTCAATCAGGTGTTTACAGGAGGTGTTCAACAAGTTCGCTCTGATTTGTTGAAATATCATGCAGCATCTAGGTATTCATTTAAGATGACAAGGAATGAGAAGTTGAGGATTGGTGCATGTTGTTCTAAGAAGGAAGAAGAGAAATGTGAATGACATATATATGCTATTTCTATTGATGGTGTTGAAGGTAGTCCTTTTATTATCAAGGAGTTAAATAGAAGCATACTTGTTGTGGCGGAGTTGTAAACAGACCACATCTGTCGAAGAAACTAATTAGTAGCTTGATTCTCGAAAAGATTAAACAGGATCCAAAGAAGAAGACAAAGGATATTATGAATCAGTTTACAAGAGAGTATGGCTTTGACATTAGTCGTTATTATGCATATGCAGGGAAGAGGCATGCATTGAATATTACATGGGGAGAGAATGAGAAATCATTTATGTACTTGAAATGGTATACCAACAAATTGAATGAAACTAATCCTTGATCTCGTGTTGTTTTGGAAGTTGAAAATAGGACTCAAAAATTTCAGAGATTGTTTATCTGTTTCGGAGCATGCATTCGTAGATTCAATTATTGTCGTCCTTTATTCCTTGATGCAACCTATTTGAAAAGTAAATACCTTGGTCATATCATGGCAGCAACAGGTCTAACTGGGAATGACGGTAAGTTTCTTAAACATTCTATTTGTTTCTGAGTAAATAAATATGTCAAAACAGATGAAACCTAAAACCATGCTACAAACAGATGAAACCAAGATGAAAATCAGTGAAACCTATTTACAAAAAAAATATATTTGAAACAGATGAAACCTTATTACCCAAATTCATTGATGAAACCAAAATTGGTTTCATCATTTTTTTATATGCTGAGATATTTTTTCCTGTTCTGTTTCAGAAATCTATCATTTTGCTTATGTTGTGGTTTCATTGGAGAATGACGCGAACTGGAAATGGTTTTTGGAGAATTTGAAGGAAGTCCTTTCTCCTCTGCGTAAAAATCTTACTTTTGTCAGTGATCGAGGTAGTGGTTTGGTGAATCAAATTCCTGATGTATTCCCTGATGATGTTCATGGTTGGTGTTATTGGCATATGAAGAACAATATCAATACATATTTGCCGAAGTCCAGTAAAGTTTATAACAACTATGTGCTTGGATTGTTTGAAAAATGTGCGTATGCTAATACACATACAGAATTTTCAGAGAACTGGGAGAATTTGTTGCAGGTCAAAAATCATAAGTTACAAGATTATCTGAGTAGAGCTCCGGTTGATAAATGGGAAAAGGTTTACTTCCCAGGTCGTTGTTATGGTAGGTTGTGTTCGAATATCGCTGAGAGTTTCAATAGTTGGATCCTTGAAGAGAGAGAGAAGCCTATAGCCATCATGTTTGATGAGATCATAGTGAAGCTTATGAATCAAATATACGTACATCGCAAGGAATGTGCAACATTATTGAAGTGGCGAGAAACTTTATGTCCAGAATTTGAAATTGAGCTCTACAACAACAAGATGCACGAACGTGAATACAGTTTCACAAAGTAGTCGCAATATGTGTTTGAAGTTCCTTCGACATTAACACAAAAGGTCGATTTGCAAAGAAGAACATGTTCTTGCAACCGCTGGCGCATCAACGGTTTCCCTTGTGCCCACGTTATCCGTTGTATCATGATAAATGAAGAAGATCCGTATAAGTATGTCAAATTATATTTTACAGTAAAGTTCTACCGTTAATCCTATGTAAGACCAATTAATCTTTTTCCCACAGTTGAAAAGCCTGCAATTGTGTCGCCAAAATCTCTTGTTCTTGGTCCTGATGCTCTACCACAATCAAGTCGTCCAAGGAAGAAGAAGAGAATTCCTAATACAGGTTCAGTTCCTAATAAGAAGATGAGAACTTGTGGTAGCTGCCGAGTTCCCATAACCGAAGGACATATTCAGTTGACAAAAATTCATCGACTTTCATTTTCAGTTTTTGTTTAGACTACTATATGTTTTAATCTACATATTTTATTTATTATTTTTTCTATATTTTTTACAATTAAAATTTTAATTTTTTCCAGGTCTTTCATTTTTTATTTTTTTAGATTAAGTTTGTCAGAGTTGCTGGCTTTTATAATTTGTTGGAACCAAAATAGTTTTCATAGTTTGTCACATTCTTCATTTTTTTTTTCATCTCTAAATTGATGGAACGCTTTTTGGTTTCATCATTTTTTTCATCTGGAATAAGATGAAACAAAAACAAATGATGGAACTTTTTCTGGTTCCATCATTTTTTTCCATCTGGAATAAGATGAAACCAAAAATAGTGATGGAACTTTTTCTGGTACCATCATTTTTTTTGTTTACGTCTGTGATAGGTATGTTCATCCTGGATCCGTCACTTCCGATATAAAAAAAAAAACCAAAAAAAAATAGAGAAAAATATCACAACATCTTGATTAAGAGAAAAATATCACAACATATTTTATAACTTAAGAGTATTGATTTACAACTTCTTTAAACTTTCTTAGTTTTACGGTCAGGTTGAAAACCAGCCGTAAGTTTTCCTGTTTTTTCACAAACTCTAACCCAAACTCAGTTTCACTGGATTTTACCACCATGAACTGCACCTTCACTTCCATGAACAGACAACCACCATTAACACGCCATCAATCTTCTTTCTCTGCCATCAAAACGAGACACACCTGAAAAGAAACAAAACAATTGCATAACTGAACCTTACTGTTACTCCTCTTCATGTATGTTGAAAGTAGTCTTCCTCCACCCTAATGTGAATCAATGTTTGCCCGTCTTTCTCCATTATAACTTTAAGTTGCAACTTTGGCCTCATAGTCTGCAACTTTGTCAAGGAGTATCTTGCAGGCCAACTTTGGCCTCATTTCTGCACCTTTTGTTTTATATGCTCTTCGGACGAAAAATTTCCTTTCAAAAGGCTCTTCATGTAATAGCAAACATGAAGGCCGTAATCATTCCTGAAATTAACAAAAAAAGATCTTTAAATTGAACAAAAAAAAGGATTGAAATGAAGATATTGAAGAGCAGATCTTTAAACACAAGTTCTTTTAAAGCACTTACACATCTTGCTAACAACACAAAGGGGTGTTCAAAAAAAATTCTTTTGATTGACTTGCCGGGTCTAGGGAGAGCTTTGCAACATGTTGTTTGAATGCTGACACCATTCTTTCTTTCATGCTTTCAGCACTTTTGCTGCATTCATCTTCAGTGGAAGCCATGGAGTTGTAGTGAGAGAATTCTCCAGTCTCATCATCAAAAGCTAACAATGTCCAGTGATAAAACTTTTCACTAAGTTTTGTTAGCAATGGAACGAATACAAATTCTGGAGTGTAATCCATTTTGTCGATGAAAGCTTCAATTGCAGAGCGACAATTTTGCCTGATTGAGTGTAATATCTGAAATTCAGTAAAAAATCAAAAATCAAGTTCTAATTTGGTTTCAGAAAGACACTTGTATAAGAGAATTTAGAGGAAACTTATATAGACATATGTGCTTAGAAAAACTGCCCTTTTGTACTTAAGAGTACCATCTGGTTTCAGGTTTTTTTTTGATATGTTCTTTTTGTAATTTCAGCATGTAGAACTCAATCATATCTCCTGCGATGTCACCCTTTCTTACCAAGGTATTCATATTCCTTCGGGTAATGTACAAACCAAGCTCTTTTTTCTCCCAAGCCATATCACTGTTGTTAAATTGTTGAAAAACAAATTAATGATTAAAGAAGAAGAAAAGAAACTGAAACAAATGTATTCTCATTTTGGTTTCAACACTTAAATTATGAAACCAAAAAACTGAATAGTATGAATGGCACTTACCTTTCATTGTGCATTTTAAAATATTTGCACACGATCGGTTTCTGATTTGAATCCAGCACCTGCATAATTTTTAAGTTGTCAACTGCTTTCAACTTCACTTCCTTTTTCTCTGTTTGTTTGTTCTCCAACTTTTTAGTTTGTTTTCTGCTAACACAACAACTCTTGTTTCTTTTCTTCTTCTTAGCTTCCCCAGGTGTATAATCCTGCATCTTAACAGGTGCTTGCATACTCCTTTTGTTTTTCCTCATCCTTGATATTATGTTACTCACCTTTTGTTCAGGACTGATGTCTTCATTCTCACTATCTTCTTTGTCACTGTCAGTTTACGTCAATCCCAACTCGAAATGAGGAATACCATCTTCTAAATCAATTACATCTTTTGTCATGTTTATAACTGAGTAGTAGCACATGCCTTTACTTTCTGGATTTGATGTAGAAGTCTTCTTTGCATATTCATCTTCCATTTGCTGAAGAATAGTTTCATCAATTGAACCCTGAGTTGGCACTTCAATCTCTATCTCTGGCTTTGACGAAGAACTTTTCTTGGCTTCCAATTCTACCTGCTTAGCCACCTTGATCTATCTTCTATTGTGTATGGAGTCAATTCAGAAACTTCTTCTATTACACTCTTCAACTCAGTCTTCGACAAATGGGTTTTGTTAAGGATAGTTTAGAAAGTTGGTTTCAAATGGGTTTTTTGTGACAAATTTGTTTTGTTGGGTTTTTTGTTGTTGGATAGTGACACCTTTGGGGTTATAATCCACGACCTTTATTTAAAGAGACACAACATCTAATCTTAACATTTGACCACTAGGAGTGCTTAACGGACATGCCGAGGAGTATTCAAAACCAATATTGGGAAGACTAACGGGTTGTTCTCCTATTACACCAATTAGAAATACTCAAAGCATTTACTTTACATTGTTTAATTCGTTAACCAGAAAGATGAAAAAGTGGTAAGAGAAAAATATGTCAAATGAAACGAACCGGGAGAACTCACCAAATATTTTCAACCTTCCCATTGCCATCGGGTATTACCCAATGTCTTCTAAGAAGTTGAACATGTCGTTCTGAGTTATTGGTAATTCTTATTCGATACGCATAAAAGCATTGTCCTTTAGAAGGTCGACTTCGGCTCTCAATGTACACACTCCTGACTTGAACTCTCACTCCCTAAACATATCATCGAAGAATTACATCAAAACACTCAATCGTTTCAACGTGCTGCAAGAGAACAACTTTTCATCCTTATTATTGATTAATAAAAGATTCAAGTCTATGAACTAAGGGGATGTTTGGTAACCATTATTATAATGGATTATGAGCCCATAATCCATTATATAGGTGTTTGTTAAAATTTATAATAACTGATTATTTTAATCATAATTGAAAAAACTCATTATTTTCATAAGTAGAAAAAAGTCATTTATAAAAATTATCATAATCAATTATTTTTTTAACAAAAATGAATTAGATTTTTTTTCCTTATTTTCTCTAAACTATCAAGAGAGAGATAAAAAAAACAATAGTGGACTAAAAAAAAAATCTTAAATCATCATTCTTTTCTCTCCTCTCCGAAAGCATTTTTTTAAGATAATCAATTATCCCAAAAAGTTATTTGTTAAAATTTATTATAATAATGGTTAATATCATAATTATTTTTCAATTTATGATTATCTATAATCATAAATGATAATGATAATTTTTACCAAACACCCCCTAAGTGTAACAACAGTCAACAAATGTACAAGGAAAGTAAAACGCTGGTATGAAGAAAATAAGTTGCAGTTAAGGAGACAAGCAATGTTATACGCAAAAAAGATGGTTCATTCTTACCAGGGTTGTTGTATCACTTGACCATTTAAGGAGAGAATATGGTGATATCAGCTGAAGTTCGTCTCTGTATCTAGCTGCATCCTAGAAAGCAAACAAGAAGAGCGAAATGAGTGAGTTATACAAACGTAAGACACAATGCAGCTTATTGCGGTTTTACAATCTCTAACAAGAATCCAATTGCAATTGAAAGCTAAATCAAGGAGTAAATAAATTATAACGTTTCGTGACTTCATCCCAGTTCCTTTAAACTACTAGTTGATATCAAGGAAAACAAAATGGAACAAGAGAAACTGAAGGGGTCAGAATAAGTATGTACCTCAAACTTCTCATTCTTAATTGCATCCTTCATCAATGTACGAAGACGCAAGACTGGCTCCTCTTTTTCGAATGATCTCATTGAATCCCTAATCCTTCCAGCTTCCTTGTAATCCTACAAAACGACAAAGTAATGAGATAACACAAATTAGGGCAATCAAATATACCCAAAAATCAAACAAATTGAAATGAATTTGTGAAATTTTCTATGAATTCACGCAATAAATGATATCCCAAACCATAAAACCCACAAATCGAAGAAAGAAGAAAATCAATTAGATGAAAATGAAATTAACCCACCTCAGATTTAGTAGCAACTTCCATTTTCTGTTTCAAAAGAGCATAAGTTTGACTACTAGAAATGTAAGCACTCAATGTTTGATGTTTTTCTCCATTTTTTTTCTCTGAAGATGATGATGATGATGAAGAAGAACAAGCAACAATAGTATTATATTTTCGTTTATTAATATTATTATTATAATTTTTCTTTCCATTACACATCCTCCTGTATTGAATACTTTCAAACCCAGAGATTGCATTTTTATTCTTCTTCGTTATTTCTTACTCTCATCTCTCCCTGAAATTTGCTTTCTTCTCTTCCGTAAACGTAGAAATTATTAGATAATCCAATCTAGATGACTCGTTTAACGGATGATCCACTCACCTGATCCATATACTCGCTAGTCTAAAATCGTGTTTTTGGATTAAATTTTTTTTCTCTGACCATTCACGTGCGAGTATTATGATATAATTTATATATATTTCATTTGCACCCACTCCTTTAAAACCAATTCAGTTTCCAAAATTTTCAGATTCGTTTTTATTCTTCTTTGTTGGTGTTTTTAGGGTTTTGTTTTAAAGATCGAATTCGGTGCTCTATAATCATCTCCAACTCCATTCGTCCCATGTAAGTTCTATAGTAAAGTGAGGGTGAAGAAGAGAAGCAAGTGATGGTGAAGAAGAAGAAGTAGATCTGAGAATAAATCTAAGATGAAAAAGAAAAAAGAAAAAGATATAAATTCTTCAATTTTGGGTTTTGGTTTAGACTTTTTAATCTTCTTCTTCATCTGTGGGGTATGTAATGTGAGATATGCATTGTAGAATCATCATGAGAACTAGGTTTTCTTCTACTGATTTGGGAGTGATATCTTCTTTTATGTAGAAATTGTTCTTGTACGACTTTTCTTATTTTTCTTCTTGTTTTCATTATTTTTCTTGTTTGAGATATGTGTATCTCAGTACATATCAATATGTATTAATGCTTATTCAAGCATAAATTAGGTTTTTACATATGTATATGTATTGTTTGCTGGGTTCCACCTGTTTTTGGTGACTAACAGAGGTCTTCTTCTTCTTTGCAATATAATTTTTTTTTTCTTCTTCTTTTTCTTCTTCTTCTTCTTCTATTATTCATTTAATTCTTCTTGTTGTAACCATTTTTGTTGATGATTTCTTCAGATTTCAGAAGAAACCAGTTTTGATATGGGTTTTTGTTGATGATTTGTTTGAATCCTCTGTTTTGATTTTCTATTTTTGTATCTCAGTACATATCAATATGTATTCTTGGGTCATACACTTTTTCCTTTAGTACATATTTTCCTTCTATGCATATTTATATGTAGTGTTGGACCAATATGTAATTTTGGATCATCTACTCTATTTCCTTCAGTACATATCAATATTATGGGATCATACATTTTTTCCTACAATACCTATTTTCGTTTAGTACATACCAATATGTACTATAGGATCATAAACTTTTTCCTTCAGTATATATCAATATGTACCGAAGGAAAATATGTACTGTGGGATCATACACTTTTTCTTTCAATACATACTTCCCTTATTACATATCAATATGTACAGTGAGATCATACACGTTTTCCTTCAGTACATATCAATATGCCCTATAGGATCTTCTTTCTTTCTTCTTCTTCTTCACTGGATCTTTAACATGGTTTTTTATTGTTGATTAATATGATTTCTTCTACTACATCTTTCTTATTTTTCTCTCAATTGTTCTTGTTGTAACCATTTACCTTCAACTTTCAGTAGAAATTAGTTCAGATCTACTAGTGTTTGATCTATTGATTTTAGGTTTTTGATCTTGAGTCTTGATTTTCTGATTTTGTTCCTCTTTTATCTCTCTTTTTGATACATTTTTTTTTTATGATTTCTATTTTATTTTGATTTTGATCTCTCTTTCTGTAATGAGTCACTATTGAATTTTCGCTGCCCTAATCAGTTTCGGGTTTGATTTTTATTTTGTTCTTGATTTCAGTTTTTGAAGTGAAAAGAAACTCGTATTGAAGACGTGGAGGACGTGACTAGGTTCACACGTGAATGTTATGGGCAGTGAAGTAATTTTCTTTTTTGAAACCTTTTTTGAACCTCCGAGTAAAAGAGATTTTCCCGGTGGACTATAGCATAAATGGTAGACGGGTCTTTGGACCATCTAGCAAAATTCCCTCTGTAAATCCTTGTTTGATATTTCGGGTTCGAAACCGTTTATCTACTAAACCCGTTAATAGTCTTGGTGATCTTATACTACATCAGGAATGTAGTTATCCAAATACCCCTACGTGGTGATTTATGATTAGTTACATCGGGTGGTTTAGTAGTAATTTTCAATGGATTTATTACTCCGTAATAATTTTTTTTCTTGAACCAAACCCATGATTTTCTATTTACTTCTGTTTTGCCACAACCACCAAATGGAGATTTTACTCTCTCGACAGTTGGTTTAAGACTCTGGGCATCTACTAGGGAAGACGGTGGTGGATTTTGAGCTATGTTGGCCATCTTTCTGGGAATTTACTTTCGTTATGCGTGGAAAATGTCATGTCATGTAGAAAAGAAAATTCGCTCGACCTGATGGTTTAGAACTTTGTTGGTCATTTATATAGAAAAGCCTTTCTTAACTAGCTGTCTAGCTAGCATACGTAGAAGCTCGAAAAGCCTATGTATTGTGCATTTGCTACCGCAAGATGCATGAAATTACATGAGCTCGTGTGACAGAGGGGTACATTGGAAGTCTAAGGGTAATTTGGGTACTCAAAAAAACTTCCATTCTTTCTTGAATCTTGATTGGTATTTGACTCAATTCTTGGTCACCAGTGGAATTGGGGTATCTTGGTTGTTTTTGGCTTTGGTTGTGACAAGTGTATGATCAGAGAAAGTATAGAAAACGACATTATCGGGTGGATGACGTGGAATGCCAACGTACCCTACAACCAAAACTCAAGAAATTCATGAAGCATTCTTTGTGCCCCCGCTAGAGCACCACGGCAAAATGATATTTTTTTCCTGATAATAAAAAAAATTATATTACTACGGTAAATCTAGGCATGAGCCTTTACATAAGTTTTCAAAGAAAATACTTCTGTTATATGACATAATCAAAGTAGAAAAAGTAGCAACATCCGAAGATCTAATTTTTTTCGCTAGCCTATTAACTATTCAAATATATTCTCTCCTAAGAAAAAAAAAACGATTGTTCTAAAACAACCAAATAAAACTTTTCATGCTAACATCATTTTCCTTCCTCTCCATCTTAGATTGGGACTAAAATCTTTATAGATTCCATAATATTTATGCAATCTCCAACTATGAATAAATCAGAAGGTTCCCTTAAGGATATAGGCCATCCGATTGCATCTTTTAGGGGTAATTATTTTGTTTCTTCTGGACCTGTGGTGAGGTCTGAAGTTGCTCTTGTATGTAAACAGGTGCCTTCTGCATCCATCAGGATTGTACCGGTTCCATATTCCCATGTTTAAAAATCAAAAGAAGTATCTAGTAAGATAATCTTTTTATTCTTTTTTAACATACCATCTAAGTAAGGGAACAAAACATCCGCAGGCTAGAGGGTTCTCTTTTATCTCTCTTGTAATAAGACAGATATAAGTTAATATCTCCAACAAGTTTGATTGGATCTGGTTTCTATTTTTTAAAAATGACATTACATCTGTGTTTCCATATAAACCAAGCAACAATAATAACATTTTCTATCAATTCATCGTTATACTTCCGAAAAGATTAGAAACCCAATCCTGTATAGAGTTTATGTTTAATCCTACATTTAAATTAGTATACCCAAGAGCAAACCATAAAGCTGATGAAAAAGGGAAGATAAAAAACAAATGTATGGCATCCTCTATATGATTGTTATTACAAAGACAACAAACAAGTGATTCCTTGTGAGTAAACCTAGCAATTCTGCTGTTAAGAGGCAACGCACTTGAAAAAACTTTCCATATAAAAAAAAGCACCCTAGGCTGTACTTTAAGTTTCCAGATCCTTTCCAAATTGGATTAGAATCACCTAAGTCTTTGGTTAAGACGTTATATACATATTTCACAGTGGGAATTCCGTCCTTGGTGTATTATTGTGATAGTGTGACTGCATGTGAAGGATGACTTTTAAGAAGTCTTAATGAGTTCTATAGTTTCAATTTTAGATTGAAGTTGGGTGTAGCAGTAAAACTCTTGATAGAATACACCTATCTGAATGAGGAAGTGGGCCGCTTCCTATGAGAATTTGAGCGAATTCTTTAGAGCATTCTGAGAAACGGGATACGTCCAGGGCCAAAATGGAACAACGACACGAACTTAGCAACGCCAGGAAGATATCATGTGTGGCTGTTATCGTAAATTGCATCAAACGTTAGCAGTTCAAGACATTACGTTCACTGTCTCTAGCAAGTAGTTTCGGTAACTTCTCACTAAGTAAAGGTTCAAGACCTGATGGACACCTTTGCCTATATGGTATTTTCCGCATTTTGTTTTTTTTCGTTTTTTACCGACATTTCATTCATGTGGGGGATTGTTGGAGAAAATGAGTTTAAACTAAATATTTTTTGGTCTTGGTGTGATGTGAATGAATCTCTTTAGTTTAGTCCCACATTGGGTATTCTAGAGAAGGATGTCCACTATATAACTATTCTCATGTGGATAATTAGAAAAACAAGAGGGTGGAATGGGGTGGGAAAACAATACATGGGCTAACTAATGTATTGGGCTTGCCAATGAGAAACACATCAACCATGATCTATTATTTTTACGAAAAATAGTTTTACAAATTTGAAACCCTATATAGTTTTACAAATCCGAAACCCTAAAGGATTCTATTTATGTTTTGGGAAAACTTGATTTACATCTTTTTTCCTATAAATACAAAACGTTTTTAGAGTTAAAATCTATCCCAGAAGCGGCTACTATCCTGTCTTCTTTTCACCATCTTCTCGCTTTGTTTTGCGCTTTGAGTGTTTATTTCCCTTCATTCCCTGTTGCTAAGTTCAAGAGTGGGTAGTCTGTATTGTGCTAATACAAGCTATATCGGGCAGTCTTATCCTGGACACATCTTTGCACGTTGGGGTTTAGCGTTGCTCTTCTCGAGTATACCCGCGAACTAATGTGTTAAGGACAACTTGTTAAACCTGTGATTCTGCCCTCGTAGTTGTCCTTGGTAGAGTTGTTTTCAATTCAGTTTTTATATATTATTCTGCTACATCTAACGCTGCTTTTCATTGTTGCAAGATTCCAACAATCTTAACACATTATTTTCTCGTAACAATGGGAAAAAATGATGTTGAAAAACCACAGAAGTTCAACAGAAAGGATTTCAAGAGATGGTAATCCAAGATGCTGTTTTTCCTGAGTTTTCATGAGTTAGACGTAGTACTGGTTCCTTTTCATGATTTGATGAATATTGAAGAAACTACTGAAAATGATAAATCGTTTTACAAGAGGCAGAATTATCTGGCTAAAAATCATATTACGAACTGTTTGGAAGATGCGATGTATGATTTTTATAATGCTAAAGAAAATTTCAGTGCTTATGATTTGTGGACTGCTTTAGAAGCAAAGTACCAGGCAGAGACTGCTGGTAGCAAGAAATTTCTGGTCGCGAAGTTTATGGATTTCAAGATGACGAATGATAAGTCTGTTGTTGATCAATTCCTTGAACTTCAACAAATCATCAACGAGATTCTTGCTGAAGGTATGGTCATTGATGAGACCTTTCAAGTTTCTGCGGTAATTGAGAAGTTACCTTCTTCTTGGTCAGAGTAAAAAAGAAAATTGAGGCATGAAACGGGTGAAATCAACATGGTTGAATTGGGGAAGAAGATTCAAGTTGAAGAAATGTTATGCACCAAAGGCAAGAATATTTCATCTTCAAGAGATATGACAAATAAGGCTCATATGACTGAACATAAATCTGGAAAAGGTGATAACAACAAACGCAACCCTAAGCCTGGACCGCACAAGAAAGCTATTTTTCCAAAACCCAAATCTGCCATCCAACAAAACGGTACTTGGGAGATTGTAGATTTACCTCCAGGGTGTAAGGCCATAGGTTGTAAATGGATCTTCAAGAGAAAACGTAATATAGATGGAACTGTTGATAAATACAAGGCTAGGTTGGTAGCTAAAGGCTACAAACAGAAAGAAGATATAGATTTCTTTGATACTTATTCACCTTTGACTAGAATTACTTCCATTAGGATGTTAATTGCTATAGCCTCTGTCCATAACCTAGAGATACATCAAATGGATGTAAAGGCACCGTTTTTAAATAGTGAATTAGATGAGGAAATTTACATGGAACAACCCGAGGGTTTTGTAGTGAAAGGTTGTGAAAATAAAGTGTGTAAACTGATTAAATCTTTGTATGGTTTGAAACAAGCACCTAAACAATGGCATGAAAAATTTGATCATGTGATGATTTCTAGTGGTTTTAGGATTAATGATTCTGACAAGTGTGTTTACGCTAAACTTGTTAAGGATGCATGTGTAATTGTATGCTTGTATGTCAATGATATGCTGATACTAGGTACAAATATGGATGTTATTAATTCCATGATAAACACGTTTTCGTGTCTAATTTGTTCTCAATTTGTTCTTTGTTAAAACTCGATTTTGTATTAATATTGTGATTTTATGTAATAATATGTACTTATGGAGAAATAACATTTGGGAAAAATTGGCATGGAAAACTACTAAAGGCACCGGGACATTGGATATGGGCACCCCCTTCTTCACGGTTCAAAAACTCAATTTGGCGGGAATATTTTGGTTTAAATGCAGACATCCTGAATTGATTCTGGATGAGATTTTCACGTAATTTTTGGGTCAAAAATCACAGAGAATGATTACCATATAGTTATTGATCGATTAATAACCAGAAGATAAGTGAAAATCACTAGAAAGATTCAATCACAAATCATGAATATTTTGTTTTCTCTCTCGAGAGAAATATTTTTCGGGAATGATTTGATGAAGAGAATATCTGCATAGAGTCAGTATCAAACCCCTTTTTAATGCCCACAAGATACGATGGAAATATACTCAGAGATACATAGAATAGAATCATATCAGAAAATCAAGAAAAAATCGTCGGGTTAATAAAGATCCTGTTGAGAATTAATGGATGGATTTGGAGGTGTTATGAAGCTATAAAAAGGTGTTTTGGGTATCATAGAAGGGGGGGAAGCTTAGGGTAAGGTTCAGAGAGGCAGAGAAGCTCGAAAAATTAATCCAGAAATTTTGCTGCTGCTGGTGCACGAAGAACAGGAAAAGGCAACGGAAGCTTCAACCGAAAGGCGACGGAATCTTCATCCTCTTTGCAACGATTATTTCAAATCAACAACATTTGTTCTTCAGACCTTCTGTAACAGTGAATCTGTAACTCATATAATCGTTGCAAATTCACTGTTTTCTTTATTTTCTCATTTTTTATCATTTGTGAACATTTTGAGCATTGAATTGTAACTCTGAGCAAATGAAAAATATGAGGAGTTGAACCCCATCTCTGAGGCGACGGTGGAAGCTACTTTTTCCAAAAATTATGTGGTAATGTTATTTAATTAATTTATGCAATTATTTTATGATTGTTTGCCTTAATAAAAATTGATTTAATAATTTTTATAGAGCAATTGTGATTTCGTTAGATGGTATATGCTTTGCCTAGGGTTTAGATATTCCATGCTTTTGTTATACAATTGTTACTTTAACAATTTACTTATTGCAACATTTTAGAATCAAACTAAAAGTTAGAATTGCATGATTATAATTATTGAATTTAATCATTATAAAAATTGGAAAAATAGTGGAAACCTAGCCTCGGTTTTCTCTCAACTTTGTTGTGAATATTATTTTCATATTTTGTGTATATTTTTAGTTTAAAATTAGTTTATTAAAATCTAAAATCAGTCTTCACAAGTTCGAGAAACAAACCCGTTTTTACCACTATCTAAAATCACATCAATTTTTGGCGCCGCCGACGCGGACTTGATTTTAGATTCGTTTCTAGGTTAAATTTTTTTTTTAGGTTAGTTAGATTTTTATTTTATTTGTTCTATTTTACGTTTTTGGGTATTGTCTTTGTGTTACAGGTTTTGGATCGAAAAGAAAGTGGAGTCAAAGAAATATTTGGGATTAAAGACTTGTAACTAGAGACAAAGCAAAAAGAACGGAAAAGAAGATAAAGTTTTCTTTATTTTCTTTATTTTTAGATTTTATTTTATTTTTTTTAGAAAAAAATGTATTAGGAGTTATTTTATTTTTGTAATTATTTTAGGTATTTTTCTGTTTTTTGTTATTTTTGGACTTTGAACTTTTGGACATTAATTTTATTTTATTTTTTTAATCCCTACAGAAGGGTATTAAATATAAACTGCACAGGGAAGGACGACAATTACGATATTGTCTCGGCCCCTCGGGTTCGTACACTGACATAGGAGTCGGTGGCCTGATTCGACTACAACCGATTCATCCCCCGTCTGGTACGGGAGGTAAGAATCTAACCGCCCACAAATCCCTTGTCAATGGGTTTTCTGTGTTCCTTCGTATGCATATATGTTGAGGACTTGAATACGGAACTTATTTTCTAGTAAAGGGCAGAAACTGGCCATATAAGATAAGGGTTCGTATTTCATCACCGTTTCCTTCTTGCTCGCCTTAGGAACACGTTACCTAACGCGAACCTAAGCCTAAAATTTGACTAGAAAGAGACCTATAGGGTAACGAGCTTATTGGAAAATCATTTCAAAAGGACTATATTGGTTACTTTGTTAGCATAACTTAAAGTTCAGGATGATTATTTTAAGTTGATTAGAGCCGCTTTGTAACCCAGGGAAAAGTTGCCAAAGAGGCAGGGTTATCAAAGCTCCTTAGAGCTTATCCTGCTTCTATTCGACTTAATCTAATTCAGATCGTTCTAAGAGATTTGCTAAAACTGTAACTAGTTGCCTTTTGGAAGAATAGAAGCTGGTCTAGAAACAATCTAAGTGGAGCCATCATGCTTTTTGTTTGCTAGATTCAGTAGGTTTGATTTGGTTGAGTCGGCCTTGTTTGTGTATGTTTAGAACCCCTTCCTGTTAGGATTTATTTTCTTAGATTTTTTTGTAAATTTATTAGGAATTTTTTAGAAAATGTCGAACTGGTATTATGAGAACCAATACAATGAATATCCGACTGAATTTCAAAATAGAAATTATCCATACTATCAACATAGTGTGGATAGTACTTGGGACAACTACCAACCTTCTGAAGGTTATGGTTCGTACCAAGGTGATCCCAATTACTATTCATACATGCATCAGTCATATGAACATGAAAATGAACAAAATTTGAGTTCTTTGTCTTGGAGAGATGCCCTAGAGAAGTTGCAACCTAGTACTCATCATGAACCTATTACACCTCTAGAAGAATCACTCAAGAAGTTATCTGAGATGACACATGAGTTTAAATTAAGTGTTGGGGGAACAATTAGTAGTCCAACTCTTTCTCTAGAAGAATCCCTCAAGCAGATAACTGAGTCGACATGTAGGAGTAAGATGTTAATGAAAGAAATTCATGAAGAGTCATTAGAACAGAATAAACAACTTGCAGCTTTAAATACCGCTCTCAGTGAACTTAAGACTCATTTAGTTGAAATTAAAGAAGAAGAACGGTTAGCTGCTGATATTGCTCAAAATGAACTTAACTGCCAAAATAGTGTTCTCAATTTTACCCTTGATAATAATGAATATTTACCTAATTTAGAGGAGGAGGTTAGAATAGAAGACATTACGTATTTAGATAAAGTTCAAACATCTTCATATTATTATGATGATTATAGTGTTGATGAAGAAATCCGCAGTCATAATGACGTGGAAACTGTTACACCAATTGAGCATAACGATAATAATGTTGTCTCTAGTTTACATCCTAATAATATTGATGATTATTCACCTATTCAAAAGGAAGAGGATTTGACTAGAGATAACATTGCTTTGGATGGAGTAATATTTCCTTGTTCTTATGAGTATGATGATGTTTTAGAGGAACGAGTTTGTCCTAAGACTAGTGATTTGGAGTCTAACGACTCGAAGAAAATAGTCTCTGACAAAGATGATAGACTCATAGAGAATTTTAAGGTGATAGAGGATGATTTGATTCAGGTTGATATAATTGTTTCCCCAGTGGATTTTGATGTCCTAGACACCCAACCTTTTCAAGTCCTAGAGTCTCAAGTACCAGTGATCTTAGGTCATCCCTTTTTAGCTACAAATAATATCGTCATCAATTATGGAAATGGAATAATTAATATTTATTTTGGTAAAATGGCTATTGAACTGAATCTTTTTAGTATGAGTAGACAACCTTCTTGTGAGATCTATGATTTAGAAGAAGTGAATATAACTAGTACTTCAGTTCAGAAATCTTTACCAAACACTTCGTTAGAAGATCCATTAGAGAAATGCCTAGCCCACTTTGGGTTTGATGTTGATGATGATAGTGTTATTAATGAGGTGAATACTTTGTTAGATTCTTCCCCTTTGATTGACACTTATAATATTTGGAAAGCTAAGTGTGAACCTTTACCAGTTTCTAAGTCTACCTTATTTCCTCCTATAGAAGAAGCTGAGTGTAGTTCTGACCCTAAAGACCCTAGAATCCAACCAATAGTTTTGATTCCAGCTGAAGTAGTTTCCACACTAAGTTTGGGGGTATCGATGATTCTTGTGATTGTCAAGTATCCCTGCTTAAAGTCCCTCACTTGGGACTTGACATTTGTGCCTCTACCATATTGCGAGATTATCTTCATACACTGTTTCCCGAACCTAATGATGTCCAGAAAGAAGTTCAGTTGTTAGAGACCCATCCTCTGGTTGATGTGGTCTACTCAGGAAATAATACCAAGGTTGACTTTGTTTTCCCACCAAAATATTTTCTTCCATATGTGGGAACGTATGAATTTCAAATGTGTCAGTTAAGAGAATTTGGAACTAAACCTAATTATTATAGGAAATTAGAATCGACACATCTTCCCAAGAATTACCACCACTTTCGTGTTTTCAATTGTGGTCAGCTGTTCTGGTCAAATCTGATTGACGTTAGGGACCCACATCTTTTCAGGTTATTATTATATGGTCCGTAAGTTGTGGCTAATATTTTCTTAGTCTGGCTGAAGACTTTAAACTTAGCACTTCTTGGGAGGTAAATCATGCTCATACAACACGGTATATATCCTTTTTTAACTCCTTTTATTCAAGTGGTAACAGTCTAGAAACTTTTTAATCATTTATTTTAGAACATTGGGGACAATATTAAATTTAAGTTTGGGGGTATGGAGAAACTTTTAGTTGCAATTTTAAACTCCAGAGTCTAGAAACTTGTGAACAATTAAGGATGACACTAAGCACTGTAGGTAGATGGAAACTTAGCTCTTTTCTATAGGAATCGATGTGCCCATCTAAATGGTCTATTGATAAAAGGATTCTTAGATCAGGTGTTAGAAATAACATGATAGTTGTCACCATATCTCGGAATCTATCTTGACCATATCACCTTCTGTTTTTATTTTTGTAATTTTTGTGTTTCTCTAAGTGATTTGGTGGGGCACCAGTATCAAATTGTTATCACTGCCAGGATGAAGTGTTTGAGATCAAGCCCCATTATTGTATTAGTTAGACTTATTGTATTAGTTAGACCATTACTCAAAAAAAAAAAAATGATGATTGACACTTTGATAGTAATACATGTGTGTTCTCCCTGTCTCCGTCGCCTAAGCAAGCGTGGAATGCAGGATCCATGAGAACTATCATGTATGTTGTTAATACATTTAAATATTTTCAATAATCGACCGTTGGGACCCTTGTATATGCCAGCTGAGTCGATAATTATTTTAAGGAGTAAGACTAGTGAGAGCGTATCTCAAGCCATTCATCCTGGCACTGGCCTTCAGACAGATATGGGAAACACCGTTCACCTTAGTCAACACACGTAAACTTCATTTTTTTCTATATCCATCTTCTAATCTGTTCATGTGATTGAACTTTGATAGATTCTGAGTATCGTGGATGAACAACTATTTAAGTAGAGTTTTGAATTCTTGTATGAATTTTAGTACACTGAGTGAAAACTCGTGTATAACAATTGGACTCATATAGGGTAATGATTCTTATAAGCAAAGAATTTAGTATGCCAACTAAATAATTTGTTTAGTGTTTACCCTCAATCGTTCACAAGTAGCTAGGATTTGGAGTAAAGGTTTTGTGGGTACACCTCTTGTAAACCCTCACGAGATAAAACTCGTCCACTAGGGACACCTAGGGGGTTAAAGTCTTATTGCACACGCTAAGTGCAATCGCGATGCATGCTAAAGTGAGTTAGAATTTGTTTTTACTAGATTTGCTCGAGGACTAGCAAATAATAAGTTTGGGGGTATTTGATAGACACGTTTTCGTGTCTAATTTGTTCTCAATTTGTTCTTTGTTAAAACTCGATTTTGTATTAATATTGTGATTTTATGTAATAATAGGTACTTATGGAGAAATAACATTTGGGAAAAATTGGCATGGAAAACTACTAAAGGCACCTGGACATTGGATATGGGCACCCCTTCTTCACGGTTCAAAAACTCAATTTGGCGGGAATATTTTGGTTTAAATGCAGACATCGTGAATTGATTCTGGATGAGATTTTCACGTAATTTTTGGGTCAAAAATCACAGAGAATGATTACCATATAGATATTGATCGATTAATAACAAAATGATAAGTGAAAATCACTAGAAAGATTCAATCACAGATCATGAATATTTTGTTTTCTCTCGAGAGAGAAATATTTTTCGAGAATGATTTGATGAAGAGAATATCTGCATAGAGTCAGTATCAAACCCCTTTTTAATGCCCACAAGATATGATGGAAATATACTCAGAGATACATAGAATAGAATCATATCAGAAAATCAAGAAAAAAATCGTCGGGTTAATAAAGATCCTGTTGAGAATTAATGGATGGATTTGGAGGTGTTATGAAGCTATAAAAAGGTGTTTTGGGTATCATAGAAGGGGGGGAAGCTTAGGGTAATATTCAGAGAGGCAGAGAAGCTCGAAAAATCAATCCAGAAATTCTGCTACTGCTGGTGCACGAAGAACAGGAAAAGGCGACAGAAGCTTCAACCGAAAGGCGACGGAATCTTCATCCTCTTTGCAACGATTATTTCAAATCAACAACATTTGTTCTTCAGACCTTCTGTAACAATGAATCTGTAACTCATATAATCGTTGTAAATTCACTGTTTTCTTTATTTTCTCATTTTTTATCATTTGTGAACATTTTGAGCATTGAATTGTAACTCTGAGCAAATGAAAAATATGAGGATCTGAACCCCATCTCTGAGGCGACGGTGGAAGCTACTTTTTCCAAAAATTATGTGGTAATGTTATTTAATTAATTTATGCAATTATTTTATGATTGTTTTCCTTAATTAAAAATTGATTTAATAATTTTTATAGAGATTGTGATCTCGTTAGATGGTATATGCTTTTCCTAGGGTTTAGATATTCCATGCTTTTGTTATACAATTGTTACTTTAACAATTTACTTATTGCAACATTTTAGAATCAAATTAAAAGTTAGAATTGCATGATTATAATTATTGAATTTAATCATTATAAAAATTGGAAAAATAGTGGAAACATAGCCTCAGTTTTCTCTCAACTTTGTTGTGAATATTATTTTCATATTTTGTGTATATTTTTAGTTTAAAATTAGTTGATTAAAATCTAAAATCAGTCTTCACAAGTTCGAGAAACAAACCCGTTTTTACCACTATCTAAAATCATATCATTCCACTAAGAAGTTGTTGAATGAGAACTTTGACATGAAAGACTTAGGCCCTGATGATGTAATCTTAGGGATGAAGATTAAAAGGAATTTCAATGGATATAGTTTGAGTCAATCTCATTATGTTGAAACTATACTTAAGAAATATAATCAGTTTAACTGTAAACCTGCTTGTACTCCATATGATTCCTCTTGTAGTCTCAAGAAGAATAAGGGTGAAGGAGTTAACCAACTTGAATACTCAAGAGTTATAGGAAGTATGATGTATTTGATGAACTGTACGAGACCAGACATTTCCTATGCAGTGAATAGGTTAAGCAGGTATACTTGTAATCCAGGGCAGATGCATTGGGATGCACTTATTAGAATGCTGAGGTACTTAAAGTACACAATGTCCTTCTGTTTTTGAGTTATGAAGGATACCCTGCCGTCCTTGAAGGAATTTGTGATGCAAACTGGATAGCAGACTCAGAGGAGTCTAATTTTACGAGTGGGTATGTATTCACTCTAGCAGGAGCGTCTGTTTCTTGGAAATCTTCCAAACAGACATGTATAGCTTGTTCCACTATGGAATCAGAGTTTATTGCGTTAGATAAAGCAGGAGAGGAAGCTGAATGGCTAAGATGCTTTTTAGAAGACATTCCTCTTTGGCATAGGCCTGTGCCAGCTATATCTATACACTGTGGCAGTATGTCTGCGATAGCTAGATCTAAGAACAATGTTTATAATGGGAAGTCTATACATATTCTTAGAAGACATAATTCTTTGAAACAACTTATCTCTACTGGCGTTATTACCGTTGACCATGTGAGGTCTAAGGAGAATATCACATATCCTTTGACGAAAGTATTTTCTAAAGAGATAGTTGGTGTTGCATTGAGGGGGATGGGACTTAAGCTCATAAAATAAAATTTCCATGAAGGATACTCAACCTTACTGAATGGAGCTCCCAAGACGAAGGTTCAATGAGATAACTAATTTGTGGTGATTAAAGGTATGCACTTTCAAGAGAATTACATTCTCTGTCCCTCCCTATGGTGTATTGTTGTGATAGTGTGACTGCATGTGAAGGATGACTTTTAAGAAGTCTTAATGAGTTATATAGTTTCAATTTTAGATTGAACTGGGGTGTAGCAGTAACACTCTTGATAGAACTCACCTATCTGAATGAGGAAGTGGGACGCTTTCTATGAGAATTTGAGCGAATTCTTTAGAGCATTCTGAGAAACGGGATACGTCCAGGGCCAAAATGGACACAACGACACGAACTTAGCAACGCCATGAGGATATCATGCGTGGATGTTATCGCAAATTGCATCAAACGCTAGCAGTTCATGACATCATGTTCATTGTCTCTAGCAATTAGTTTCGGTAACTTCTCACTAAGTAAAGGTTCAAGACCTGAAGAACACCTTTGCATATATGGTATTTTTCGCATTCTGATTTTTTTGTTTTTTACCGAGATTTCATTCATGTGGGGGATTGTTGGAGAAAGTGAGTTTAAACTAAATATTTTTTTGTCTTGGTGTGATGTGAATGAATCTCTTTAGTTTAGTCCCACATTGGGTATTCTAGAGAAGGATGTCCACTATATAACTATTCTCATGTGGATAGTTAGACAAACAAGAGGGTGGAATGGGGTGGGCAAACAATACATTGGCTAACTAATGTATTGGGCTTGCCAATGAGAACCACATCAACCATGATCTATTATTTTTACCAAAAATAGTTTTACAAATCCGAAACCCTTCTTTTTAAGTTTTGGGAAAACTTGATTTACAAGAAATCCGAAACCCTAAAGGTTTCTTTTTTCCTATAAATAAAAAACTTTTTCAGAGTTAAAATCTATCCCAGAAGCGGCTACTATCCTGTCTTCTTTTCACCATCTTCTCGCTTTGTTTTGGGCTTTGAGTGTTTATTTCCCTTCCTTCCTTGTTGCTAAGCTCAAGAGTGGGTAGTCTTTATTGTGCTAATTCAAGCTATATCGGACAGTTTTATCCTGGACACATCTTCGCACGTCGTGGTTTAGCATTGCTCTTTTCGAGTATACCCGCGAACTAATGTGTTAAGGACAACTTGTTGAACCTGTGATTCTGCCCTCGTAGTTGTACTTGGTAGAGTTGTTTTTAATTCAGTTCTTTATATATTATTCTGATACATCTAACGCTGATGTTCATTATTGCAATATTCCAACAATCAGGACTAGAAAGTTCAATAACTTCACGAACTTGAAAAGATATTAAACCCCGGTAACCATTCTAATGCAAACCTTTCTCTAGTTCAAAAGTAATCACAAACTCTTGTAAAGAGAAATCCATATCTTCAACATTCATTTCAGGTTCCCACCTTCTAAGACCAAAAAGATGTCCTTTGATAGCATTGCTTTTGAAACTAAGAGCTTTTTCTAGATTATTTTTCTCTGGGAATTTCAAAGTAAAAACATTTTGAATTGCAATGGTGCATTTTGGGCGCCAGAGATTGGTAGTTGCAAAGTTAATGTCCCTCACAGGAATATTTCTGGCATTTCTTGGATCATCAGCTTTTTTAAATTTTTTGCCAATAAGGTAAAAGAGACTCCTCTAAAGGTTTTTTGACATTAATTTGACCGTCATTCATTGAAATAAAATTTTTGGTTCCTATAGAAGAGATGCAGTATTTTTCAGATAAGTTGTTAGCCATTTCATGGATATTGATGGTAGTTGGGTTTTGGTTAAGTTTAAAAGATGTGAGAGATGATGAGATAAACATTAGAAAGTGGGGTAAAGAAGCAAAAGGATTTAGAAAGGCAGAAATCGATTGAAGATGAGATGAGAGAATAAGGTACATGTATTTAAGGGGAAATCAAAATGAAAAACATAAGAAAATTAGATTAAATGGTATTGATGAGAGAAAGTGATTATTTGGAAAAATTATAAGGTATTGATGATTGACAATGGGATGATTACTTAAGAAGAAAAAAGCCTCGATAAAAAGGGTCTCAAAAAATGACGTTACTAAAAAGAAAACAAAAAGAATTAGAAAAAAAGAATCTGAAAGGTCACAAAGAAAATTTCAGAATTGATGAATCTGCTACAATAGATAAAGTTGATTTTGATAAGTAGCAATCAATTTGTATGGATAATAATCTTTGTCTTCTGATGTTGAAAAACCAGGGACTGATCTGGATAAATCCAATTAAGCCACCGAGAGCACAGACCTGCACACAACCCAAATCCACTATAAGAAAAACTCAGGTAGAAAAGAAAGGGGTATTGGAAATATTCATCATCATGAAAATATAATCAAGAAAGAAAGTAACAAGGATATTGTACCTGAAAAAGTTTTTACAAAAGCAAAGAAACAAAAAGATAAAGAAAATTAAAAGTGATACTACGACAAAATAAATCAATGTCCATATATAAATGTTTTAAAAAGAACGTCAATATAAAATTACCCGGTTATTCTGAGGGATACCAATTTTATACATATCTAGATAAGGGGATAAAGGGTGTTTAAAAAGGATAAAACTATTTTCACTATTAAAATTTAAAACCTAAGCCAAATTTGTTTTAGTTCCATTCTCTCATGTATTTTTCTATCACTTATTCCTCTTAATTAGTTTTTTAAATGATTCATATATTCAAAATTGAAATATTCAGAAATTTGAGTTTTTGGGATATGTTCTAGTGTAAAAACAGATAAAAGGATGAAAGGGTAAAGCGTAATGAATATGAGAGATCAAAATCGTAAAAGGCTAGGCTAAACCAAGAAATGTCTGTTCAAGCCTTGCTTCGGTCACGAAGGAGAAGAAGGGTTGATCCTAGGGAGGAAAACAGAGAAAGATGATATCCTACTATGATGAATTCTAGTTGAAGAAAATAAATCTCTGTAGTTTAGTTCAAGTAGAGAATGTAGAATTGTTTATGATAGTCTGACGAACTTTGATAAACTTAGTATGTCCTTTTAAAATGGATAAAGTGATATATTTATAGTGTTGCACTCTGATCTCGTAAGAAGTGAAAGAGGTGGAGAGGTGGAAAACGTGGTTGGGATCGTGCCCATAATAACATAGAGGATTCTAGAAACCGTGACGCCCATTGACTCTTCATCCAGTAACGTTCATACGACTTAACTCTTTTCCATCGTGGGTGTTCATTTACACCGCACAGGTTGTAAACCGTCATACCAATACCCTAATGAGTACCCCTTAGTGACATATTTGATGTCTCGTAGATTTGATGGTTGGGTCACGTGAATAACCCTTTCGATTAATTAATTGATTAGGTAGTATTCTTAGAGTGTTAATCAGTTAAGTATACCAACTAATGTTAGGTCTAATTAGGTTAGTAAGTCTATCAATGGCTCAGTACATCGAGTATACTATAATATTCAACCATGTCTAGGCATTGTATCTTAATAGTGTCAGCCGTGGGCATGGTCATGCCATTGCAAGTAATTTGTGCAATATGTTGGCGGTTGAGTAAGATGCTATTCATGATTAGTGAAGCAATTCATGGCATCAGTGCAAGGCGATGAGCTTGTATGAAGGATTCAATAAAGAATTATGTTAATAATAGCTTGACATTGATGTCTAAGAGTCGTGGAAGCTGGTAACGATACACGAACACTACCCTTCTACTCTCGTCAATATACAATTAGTCTTGAGTAACCATGCATGATTTCCAAGATAACATGAGACATGGGCATCATTTCATACACAATGCTCAATCATGGCATTACTTAGTGAGTGATGCAAGCCTGTGGCATATCTTTGCAGAAAGTGCCAGCTCATGATATGTTAGTTGTATGGGTTTGTGGGACACCTCTGTGAGTTATTTGCGCTAGTGGCATCATTTTGTGAAAAATAATATATTGGTGCGAGTCTGGTGCATATCTTTGTTAAGTATGCATAGGGATGACACCAATGTAGTTAATATCGGTCCTACCGGCCGATAATGTCAGAATTTATCATGTATTGGAATTTAACCTCGTCGATTGCAAAATATCGACAATACATGAATATTCCGATTATATCGGACGTATCGATCGTATCGTACGATATATGGTCCGACTGGTAATATCGGTAAGGATACAAATGTATTTATTGGCAAAGTTTTTCTTTTTCTTTTATTTATTTATTATTTTTCTACCTATAAATTATAAAATTACAAAGTTAATTGTGTATCACCGATAAAACCCGATATAATCATTTGTCTAGGTGTATCACACCTCGCCGATATAAGAATGATACATAATATTAACTACTTTGGATAACACTGGTCGGTATTCAGTCAAGCAAAATTGTTTCAACTCTTTTCACTTGAAAATTATAAATAAGAGTACAATAATAAGACAAGTTTGATCCACAGGGAGGTATGAGTTGTTATTTGTATTAGAAAACTTAAGTAATTGGGGGATTTTGATGATTGTAAATAAATCCAAACTAAAATAATAGCAGAAAACAATTTAAGATTGTAAACAATGTATGAAAATAATGGTTAGAGAATTCATCTTCCATCATCAAACATTTTATTAAGTAAATCAGACTCAATGTTCAACTTTTCTAAATATTAATAACCCTAACGCATCCTATCGCAAGTCTACTCCGACAAAAATCCTTTTATTATCAAAGGCGCAAGAGCCAATCTTTGAATCCTTTTCACTAGATAACTTGGCACAAGAGTCACTCAAGTTTAACCCAATGAAAGCAATGGTACTTATATTTATGATTTTAGGTTATTCTAAGCAATCCGGCGCAAGAGCCACATGGATTTAACCAAGGTCACACTTCTACACATAATCTCATGGCAACACCCCGTCATTAGAAATTATACTATACTACTTGTAACAAGAGTCTTTCGACAACTCCGAATCTCAAACCCTAGTTTAGCTATAGATATGAATTTATAATTATCTAATTTACAACTTAAACAAGCAATAATTCAATCATACATGGCGTTATAATTAGTAGAACATAAGCGATATTAAAGAAAATATGAATACTAAGAATGAATGATTTAATTAATAATCATGTTCTAGACTTCAGACTACATCTCTAACTGATGAGATTAAATTAGCTCATAATGGATTTCTTAAAATCCATGGAAAATAATAAAGAAGAAAATGAAAGCAAACCCTAGATTGTAAAAAAGTCTCAAACTCCAAAGCTCCTCTATTATATTGTGTGTAAAACTTATGATCAAAGGTATCCAATAGAAGTGATATCTTCTCTTAAATAGAGTTCCATAAGTAGAAGTGCCCGTGCATTGAATCCCGGTTGAAATAGGCCTTTAGAACTTGCCAATAACTATCCAAAGTCGTGAGATTAAACTCAATCCGCCAAAAGGTCTCGTGTAGCTCAGAGAGTCCCATCCCAAATTAGTTTTCAATTCAAATTGGCTTGTCAGTTATGCGAAACTGACAGGAAAAACTCAAACTTTTCTTTCTAAATTCTATGGCCAACTTTGAACTCACTGTAAGTTTATATGAGTTTTTATTTAGTTTTTCCTCTTTCAATCCTACGTCCAGGTAAACCTGTACGATACGTAGGTTAGCCTGTGTTTTTCTTATTTTTCTCTTTCAACTCTACGTCTAGGTAGAACCTAAACGTAACCTCTTTGTATTTTTCACTTCTTTTCCTCTTGCAACAATATAAATTAGGTCTTTGTTTCTCTCAAACTCGAAACTTTGCCAGTATATACAACTTCGAGTCCCACTAGTTCTATAACTAAGAAGAACAGCTCCCTCCATGACTTTCTTGAGCTTGATTCTCATCCTCTATTACAACTAACCATCACCATATATTCTGTTGCACCATCACTGCCATTAACTCCTCTATGTTCTCAAGGTAGCAACACCATAACATGATTCATATCACCATTCACAACCACTAATAACTCTTCTCTGTCACATTCAAACTCCTCTCAAACACTCCCATCAACCAACAATCACCATTAATTCACCATCAACCATCACATGCCATTAATGGCAGTTGAAGCTTCATCATAAAATCGAGCTTTAGTGTCACTGCAACTTCCATCATGCCCCAATAGAGAACCCCCACTCAACAGATCCACTCCTAATCACATATTCGAGCTTCACCATCATCGTGATCATAATGATCAATGGCAACTGCAACTGCGCCACCGATTATCACAATTCAGATTCATTCTCGCAAATATCTTCTCGCTAAAAGTTCTCAAGCATGATAACACAGACTCTTTACTAATGATCATCAATCGCTCGATAAAACTCATCCCAACCACCATTATCGCAATTGTTGCCCGAAAATTTGACTTGCATTCACTGCCCGAAATAAAGAAGGAAAAGGAGATAACCCTTATCTATAACACAAGTGCCTTTATAAACCTGTTCAACTGTCAGTTTCTTGAGTCTGACTGTTCAATTCATTTATCCTTGGCTGCCCCGATTAAAGGCATGTCTTCCTTTATCAATTCTGTGTGTTCAGCTTTTCGACAACTTTGACTTACTTCAAATGCTTATAACTTTCTCATACGAAGTCGAAATGACTTCATTCTTTCGCCATTGGATTTTTTTTCTCTTCCTTTCGACATGGTGCAAGGAAATCCTGGGCTTGATAGAGTTGATCTGGGTATTTGGCAATTCTTCCCTTGTAACATTCCGTATCCACTTCTTTTAAAGATGTAACCTAGTACAAGACATAAAATACAAAAGTTAAAATAATACAAAAGTTAAAATAATACAAAGTAATTCACATGAAATCTAACAAATAAGTGTAAGAAAATAGTACTCAAAATATTTAAGTTATGCACTTATCAAATGACATTTGCCTTTGCTAGTCCTCGAGCAAATAACCTAAACTAAATTACAACAACTCTCTTTCGTTGAGGAAACGGTTACACTTGCATGTGTAACAAGCCTTTAAACCCTTAAGTGTCCCTAGTGGACGAGTTATAGTCTCATGAGGGTTTACAAGTGGTATACCAACAAAACATAAATTCCAAATTTCAAAAATTCCAGAGCATATGCATCCAAAGGGCTACGAAGACATAAAGTTGCTACACACTAACAATAAGAAGTTAGAAGTATAAAGATCGTTATCCTCATGCTTAACCCTTGAGTTAAGAGAAAACCACCAAATGAAAGAATCCATCCTCGAGAGAGATCGAATAAGCATTTCGCCTCGACTTCTGCCTCATCTATAGGGTTTTATGAAACTGCACTCAAAAGTCGCACTTTATGGTTCTCATTTGTGCAGGAAGGAATGAAGATAAAAATCCTGCACAAGTTGAATGGTGAGAAAGAAAAGTAACCTTCTGAATCATATTTTGTTGTCCCATAGAAACGTGGGACGAAAAGAACCTTTTTTTGTTTTTATGGTGAACTCTAAAAAAAAGAAATTAACCACTGTGCAAGGATAAGAACACTACTTACCTTGTCGCTCGATCTACAATTAGTACCACTCTCACAGCGTCTAATAGAAACGTCTTTGGTCTTCAACTGTTGATGATGAATTCTTGAACTTCGTAGATCCTTGACAATTGTAAATGTTTTCCTCAATTCCTTGTTGCTTGAAACTTCTTTATAAATTTCTTCTTCCCCACGAACTTATTGAATGAATACAAAAACAAACAAACAAACATTAAACAATTTTTTTTTCTTTTTTTAAATTATAAGAAAAATAGAATACAAACTAAAAAATAAAATAAATAATGAAACTACTATGTCCATGGGATAAGGACTTTACCACTTGATTCTTCACAACTTGCATTGTCTCAATATCATAAACTTCACTAACTCTCATCTTTTGATTTCCTTCGCTCTTGTACATAAGTTTTCAACATGTATATATAATTATGCTCTTTTTCATGTTGCTTCACTTGAATATGAAATTTGCTCTTTCTTGTACCGTTGCTTGTAAACCTTGAACGTCTTAAACTTTCCTTTAAATTTGTGATGTTTCGCTTGTTGATGATAAGGTTTTTTCTATGGACATGTTGTTGTCGAGAGAGAGAATGGTGCTAACTGCAAACAAGATTACAAGTGATTTTGTAAGTTAGCAATTCTGATGGCACCCTCGTGATTGAAGAAATAACACTCAAGAGATCAAAAAGTAGTGCTGAAATTAGTTCGAAGCTTGGTAGCTCATCATTTTACCCGGAATTTGTATATGATGGCATCCACTCTAAAGCACAATTTTTTATACATCTATAAAGAATTGAAGGTCTGGTTCCTCGCTTGATGTAATGGGTAGTCTCCACTAATGATTTATCGGTTCATTAATACTGTATTCTCTATCCTTTAAGTCCCTTTTTGTCATCTCTAGCCTCTCAACAACTAAGAAACCTGAATGTTGTTCTCTGTTACTTCTAAGTCCAGTCATTTCGGTGAGAACTCCGTACGTAGACTTAGCTAAAAGTATACTAAGTGACTCTAAAATTTCTAGAAGTTGGAAGTTTTCATGCAAATATGTACAAAAAGTTTAAAAATTCTACCTACAAAGTGAATACTTTAAACTGTGTGCTTAATCACTCCCCCACACTTAAACTTTACATTGTCTTCAATGTAAATTGACTCATCCAATGTAAAATTAAAAGTGGGAATTCCTAATATAATATGCAAATTAAAAAAACTAAAAATAAAAACATAAAGATAGAAATACAAAACCAATGGGCTGCCTCCCATTTAACGCTTGGTTTAACATCGTCATCTCGACTGTAGACTTCTCGCTACTCATTAGCCTGCGTCTAACATATTAGTATGAACATTTGAATGAACATCACTGGGCTACCGAATTGCATCAAAAATGTTGAAACAAATTTTTTCATTGTCAAACTCCATTGTGAGAGTTCTTTGATCAACATCAATCACGGTTTTCGCTATTTTCATGAATGTCTTCCAAGTAACAAAAAACTAGATGCATCAAAACCGTTATCCATCTCCAACACACGGAAATCGACTGGAAATACTAGTTGATTCACCTTCACAAGAGCATATTCAATAATACCTCTAGGGTATACATTAGTATGATCAGCTAGTTGTAAAATAACTCCAGTTTCTTTCAATGGACCTAAATTCATAGACTCATAAATAGATGCAGGCATAATATTCATTGATGCTCCTAAATCAAGCATATGATTTCCAAACCATTTATTACCAATCACCACAAGTATATCAAAACTACCGGGATCCTTACATTTGGGTGGGAGTTTCTTTTGGAGGATAACCGAAATATTTTCCCCCGCACTCATTACCTCGTTACCGGTTAACCGTTGTTTCTTGGTGCACAAGTTCTTCATAATCCTCGTATATTTGAGTACTTATTTTGTTGCATCTATCAGTGGAATATTCACCTGAATCTTCTTGAAAATCTCTAAGATCTCCTTATCTTGTTCCGCCTTTTTAGAGTTATCAAACCTGCGAGCAAAAGGTAAAGGAGGAACATAAGTAGAAACAGAAGGTATAGAGTTTTATTTAGGTACCTCATCGGTTTGAGAAGAGTTAATAATCTCTTTCTCCAAAACCGGCCCCTTAGGGTCTTTGTTCTTCTCAGTCTCTTCTAGTTGCACAGTTCGTGTACCACTTCTCAATGTTACATCATTGACAGTTTCTCTCTGGTTAAGAGGTTGGGAAGGGAGTTTCCCACTATTCTGTTCCTTTAGAAGATTGATCTCACTTGCGTTTATAGCTCTTTGATTGTATTATCAGTCGTCTGCTAATTTTTCTACATCAGTGATGTCATATTCTTCATCATGGCAAACATCTCTGACGATTATGAGTTATGAACTGGTTATGGTTGTTGTACTTGTTGTTGAAAACCACTAGGATGATTGAAAACTGGTCCTGAAATTTCAGCTTGCTTGTTTGCATAACTGAAGTTGGGATGATCTCTCCACTCTGGATTGTACGTGTTAGAATAAGGATCATATCTTTGTCTCTGTTGATTCGGGAAAATAACATTGACTTGATCATTCAATTCTTCATAACACCACGTCTGCAATTTGTTGCATCATTGCTGCCATGTTACCCATTTGTTGACGAAGTTCAGAAACTTCGCTTACTTTACTGACTCTTCTGACGAGTGGTTCTGACCCCAACTTGAAAATTGTTGAGAGTTCGCTTCCATGTTCTCGGTTGACTCTCTAGCCTCAACTACTGTTTTTTAACAAGTGCACCATCTCCTGGACCGTCGAGAAGATTTCCATCACTTGCTTGAAGACCCTCGTAAAAGTACTGAATGATCAATAAATTACTGAATTGATGATGCGGACAGCTAGCCACCAATCTCTTATAACGTTCCCAGCATTCATACAATGTCCCTCCTACCATCTGTTTAATGCCACAAATTTCTTTATGAATCTGAGTTGCCTTTGATGCAGAAAAGTATCTCTCTAAGAAGAGTTTCTTCAAACCATTCCAAGTTATGACACCGACATAAGGTAAATAGTACAGCTATTCCTTAGCAGTGTCCATCAAGGAAAATGGAAAAGATCATAACATAACTACAGCTGCATATGTATCCTTTAATAGCATGGCCATGACTATGTTATGAAAATCCATTAGATGCTTGTTTGGATATTCATTAGTCATTCCATGAAACTTTGGTAGCTCATCGATCAACCCTAGCTTGATCTTAAATATAAATGTTGTTTGAATACACCACTTCTGCGTATCCATCTTGTGAGAAGCTAAGTCGTTGAGTGTACGGTTTGCGTCACCCATTGCTTCCTCTTGTTTTTCGTCCGGTTTATCTTTCAGTACAGTCCCTCTCCGAGTCTCGATTCCAATCTATGGAAACCCGATAGGCTTCAGTTTCGGTCTCGGCTTATGAGCCAGAAGATAAGTACCTGAAAAACAATTCTCGAAACAAAATTAAAAACTAAAAATAAGAAATCAAAAATAAAATAATAATCCGTTATGCCTCCCTGGTAACGGCGCCAAAATTTGGTCGGTTGTCAGCAAAACAAAATGATTTTAAGTCTTTCCACTTCACAATTATAAATAATAGTACAGTAATAAGACAAGTTCGATCCATAGGGAGGTATGAGTTGTTATTTGTATTTGAAAACTTAAGTAATTGGGGATTTTTGATGATTGTAAATTAATTCAAACTAAAATAATAGCAGAAAACAATTTAAGATTGTAAACAATGTATGTATTGGTTAGAGAATCCATCTTTCATCATCAAACACGTTATTAACTAAATCAGACTCAATATTCAACTTTTCTCAATATCAATAACCCTAAAGCATCATATCGCAAGTCTACTCCGGCAAAACTTCTTTTATCATCAAAGGCGCAAGCGACACTATTTAAATCCTTTTCACTAGATAAGTTGGAGCAAGAGCCACTCAAGTTTAACCCAATGGAATCAATGGTATTTATGAGTTGAGGTTATTTTAAGCAATCCGGCGCAAGAGCCACATAGATTTAATCTAAGTCACGCTTCTACACATAATCTCATGGCAACATCCCGTCATTAGAAATTATGCTATGCTATTTGTAACAAGAGTCTTTCGACAATTCCGGATCTCAAGCCCTAGTTTAGCTATAGATATGAATTTTATATTATTTAATTTATAAATTAAACAAACAATAATTCAATCATACATGGCGTTGTAATTAGTAGAACATAAGTGATATTAAAGAAAATATGAATACTAAGAATGAATGATTTAATTAATAATCATGTTCTAGACTTCGGGAAACATCTCTAACCAATGAGATTAAATCAACTTATAATGAATTTCTTAAAATTCATGGAAAATAATAAAGAAGAAAATAAAAGCAAACTCTGGATTATAGAAAAGTCTCCAACTCCAAAGCTCCTTACTTCTCTTCTTTTCTTTCGTGTAAAATTTGTGATAAAAGATATCCAATAGAAGTAAAATCTATCTTAAATAGGATTCCAAAAATAGAAGTACCCGTATATCGAATCCCGGTTGAAATAGGTCTTTAGAACTTACCAAAGACTAGCCAAAAGTCGTGAGATTAAACTCACTCATCCAAATGGGCACATGTAGCTTAGAAAGGCCCAGCCCAAATTAGTTTTCAATTTAAATTGGCCTATCAGTTATACATAACTGATAGAAAAAAACTCAAACTTTTCTTCCTAAAATCTACGGCTAGCTTTGAACGCACCGTAAGTTTATCTGAGTTTTTATTTCTTTATCCTCTTTCAATTCTACCATAAGTTTATCTGAGTTTTTATTTTTATTTCCTCTTTCAAATCTACGGCCAGGTAAATCTGGACGTAGGTTAACCCATGTTTTTCTTATTTTCTCTTTCAAGTCTACGTCTAGGTAGAATCTAGATGTAACCTCTTCTGTCTTTTTCACTTCTTTTCCTCTTGCAACAATAGAAATTAGGTCCTTGTTTCTCTCAAACTCGAAACTCTGCCATTAAATTCAATGGCTTTTTCATCTTCCCCCCTCAAACTATATTTCATATTCCATCCGGCCCTCACTATATAATTTATTTATCATGCGGTCCAAAAAACTAACTGTTTTTCCGTCCAAAACTAAGTTAAGTGCCACTTTCAAATTTCACATGACCAAACTACACTTTCATCTTAACCCAACATGTTTAAAATGAAATTTGTTGAAAAACCCAACATACTTAAACAAATTAGTGGATTGAAAAGAGCTAACAGTAACAGAAGTTTACAAGAAAATTACAAACACTCAAAATATAAAACTAAAAATGTAACAAGAACATGCAATATGAACCAGAACTTAACAAAATAAACATATATTGATCATTAAGTGTTTGAACAAGATGCATAAGTTAACTGCATACTAATATGCATAAGTTAACTGCATAGTAACACATAAACAACTGTTACTGCCATTGTTTGCAACCAAAAGAAATACTAACATAAGATCAGAAGTGCATGAATAACTAGCTTTTCTGATCTTACTTTAGCAACCCAAACATGGTTTGAACTAAAAACATAATAAAAAAGTCGTAGTAAACTAAAACTAGAATGTGAACTGTCAACTATCAAATGCTATACTAGAACTAAGATAATGAACCAAGGCAGATGAAAACACAAGAAAATAGCCCAAAAAAAGGACAGTTCACATACTTGGAAATCTAAGGTTTGTTCTTCCTGGTGACCTTCCCCACTACTGAGTCTCATTCTATTGGTAGATCCTTTTGGTCTGCCTCTTCCTCTCTTAGGCACTGGTGGTATTTGAATCGCATTGCCATTTGATGTTGAAGCTCCACCACAGTTAGCAGCTTGAGAAGAAGAAACTCTAACCCCCTTTTTGTTCTTTGATGTGGTATTTGGTTTGACAGTGAAAGTACCTCCTTTAGAAGTTGCCTTAGTTGCCTTTTCTTTTGCAGTCTCACCACCTTGACATGTAGTCTTGTAATGGCCAAAACACTTACAAGTGGAACACTGTCTCTTCCTAATGGATGGTCCTTCACCTTCATCAGCAGCCCTCCTTCTCTTAGTCCTTGGCCTCCCTGGTCGTCTCTTCAAGTCTGGTGGATTAACAATACCTATAGGCTGCAGAGAAGAAGATAGAAATGTTCAGTCATAGAATGAACTAACCCTAAAAAGCAAAAGAAATAGACTACAACATTATCATATCCCAATCAATTCTGTCAGCAAGTGGGTAGATTGCACCTGCATATGTGGTCCTAAACACCCTGACTGAATAGCTAGTGCTGTTCTACCTGTGCCACAAAAAAAGTTAGAAAGTAGACAACAAAAACAGGAAAAATGAAGTTAAAGAGTTCAAAATCATAAAGTACCAATTTAACTTACTTATCATAACCAATCACAGCCACTGCATGTATACAAGGTATACCCCTCATTTTCCATAGAATCTTGCATTAGTTCCACTTGTTACTTCAAAAACATTTCCATCTGCTCCAGCAATGATAAACTCATTTGATCTCTTTCTTAACTTATTCATCACCCCCACTACATAAGAAACAAGTCCATTTTTATCCCACTGGATTGCTTCACTCCTCCTATAGAACATGGTCATCATCATTGAATGGAACTTCTCAACCATTACACAGATTGGTTTATCTCTAATCTCAATTATCCAAGAGTTGAATGATTCACTGAAATTGTTATGCTCACATTCTGCAGTATAGAAAAAATAGCTTCTATCCCAAGATGCGGGATCCTCTCTCATCAAGTATTCATGTGCACCTAAACAAAGATCCTTAAGCTCACCCGTTAACTTATGAAAATGCTTAACTTTATACGCTTTTGCTGCATTCCACACAATATTCTTGAACACATCATCTTTGAATTTAGACCTGAAATTCTTGAACATGTGTTTGAAACAGTAACTGCAAAACAAACAAATAAAGGTCAAACAGAGAAAAAGATATATACAAATACAATTTGATTTTAACATGAGACTTTAAGTCAAATAGTCACTGAGCAACATCACCGATGATTATCAACAGGAAACACATCTCCAACAGCTGCCAATAAACCCTTTTGCCTGTCACTAATGAATGTCATCCTCTTGTTGTTGAAGGCTTAGGTTCTATTTGGAAAGAAAAAGATATTTTGATAACTTGAGCTTTGAGAGCTTTGCTCTTCTCCTGTATTGCTTTGTTTTGTTTTCTTTTTTTTGCTTGATGAAAATGAACTACATGATACTCCCTTTTATAGATAGGAGATCACAAAATACAAAGAGACATTTTGACAAATCATAAAGATAGGATGGACTTTACAAATCTCTATGTGACTCTTTGACAACAACACAATGAACTTAGAAAAATAAAAGTAATCCCAAGAGTGCTTGGATAAGAACTCAATTTATTATGCCAACATTGCCTCCCGTAAATTGAGTTTGCTCTTGACTCCCAATGCTTCAACATTCTTTGAAAATATGGGACCTCCAAGTGGCTTTGTGAAGATATCCGCAAGTTGCTCTTCACTTTTGCAATACTCAAGATTGAGTTCTTTTTCATGAACAAGCTCCCTTAAGAAATGGAAACGAAGACGAATGTGCTTTGTTCGCCCATGAAGAACTGGATCTTTTGAGATTGAAATAGCCGAGTTATTATCACAAAAGAGTGTTGTAGGACCACTTTGCTTGAAATTCATACTTTCAAGAATTCCTCTCAACCAAATCGTTTGACATCCGGCGAAAGAACCTGCAATATACTCTGCTTCAGCAGTAAAAAGAGATACGATTAGTTGCTTCTTTGAACTCCAACAAATTGCTCCACTTCCGAGATTAAAAACATATCCGGAAGTACTTCTTGAATCATCAACACTTCCTCCATGATCACTATCTGTAAAACCAACAAGCTTGACAGGAATATTTTTCTCATAAAAGACACCATAGTCAATGGTTCCTTTTATATATCGAAGGATTCTTTTTGCCGCCTCCAAATGATTTGAATATGGCTTTTCCAAAAACCTGTTGATCAAACTAACAGCAAACATGATGTCCGGACGAGTGGCGGTGAGATACATCAAGTTTCCAATCAAGCTTCGAAACATAGTTTTATTCACCAACTTTCCTTCTCCTTCTTTGCTCAACTTTAATCCTGTAATGCAAGGGGTTGTAACAGGATTTGAGTTCTCCATTCTGAATTTTTTAAGAATCTCGGCTGCATATTTTTCTTGAGAAATAAAAATTCCTCCTTTCGTTTGTTGCACATTTATGCCAAGGAAATGGTGCAACTCTCCCAAATCAGTCATTTCAAACTCCTTCTTCATAGAAGCTTTGAAATGTTCTAACATCTTAAGGTCATCACCCGTGAAGATAAGATCATCAACATAAAGACTCACCACCATAAAACCTCCATTCGAATTTCTTTTGATATAAAGAGTGTGCTCAAAAGGACAACGCTCGAAACCATAATTCAGAAAATATTTATTGATTCGATCATACCATGCACGGGGTGATTGCTTCAAGCCGTAGAGAGCTTTCTTGAGTTTGTACACCTTTTCTTCCTCGCCTTTCTTCACGAATCCGGGAGGTTGTTCAAGATAAATTTCTTCTTGAAGAAAACCATTCAAGAAAGCCGACTTGACGTCCATTTGGTACAATTTCCATCCTCTTTGAGCAGCAAGAGAAATGATTAGGCGGATTGTTTCAAGTCTTGAAACCGGAGCAAATACTTCATTGAAGTCTTCACCTTCTTTTTGCTTGTATCCTTTAGCAACAAGCCTCGCCTTGTATTTGTTTACGGAACCATCAAGGTTGGTCTTTGTTTTGTATACCCATTTCACACCAATAGAAGATTTGTGTGAAGGCAAAAGTGTAAGCTCCCACGTACCATTCTTCTCAATGGCATTGATCTCCTCTTTCATAGCTTGATTCCATTTTTCTTCTTTTCAGGCTTCCTCATAAGAAATTTGGTCTTCTCCTGCAAAGAATGCAAAGAAGATTTGATTTGGCCCGTCTACCTCTTCCGTCATATCATAAAGTTCTGTCAAGCTCCTTGTCTTTGTTGGTGGTGGTGATGGTGAATTTTCTGGGGATTCGTCATTTTCACCATCATTGGCCTCCTCTGATTTTGATTCATCTTCTTCATCATCAAGTAGAACCTGCCATGTTAGTGAATTTGACATTTTCGAAAAATCATAAGAGGATTTTTCATCAAAAACAACATCTCTGCTTATCACAATTTTCTTTGTTCGAGGATTGTAAAGCTTGTAAGCTTTTGTCCTCTCACTATAGCCAATGAAAACACATTTTTCAGATTTATCATCAAGCTTGGTTCTTGCAGCATCCGGAATATGTGAGTATGAAAGACAACCAAATTTTTTAAGATGTACCACATTTGGCTTCTTACCATACCACGCCTCATTTGGTGTAATACTCTCCAAGCTCTTTGTCAGTGACCGGTTGATCAAATAAACGGCACAAGAGACTGCTTCGGCCTAAAAATCAGATGGCATATTTTTCTTCTTTAGCATGCACCGAACCATGTCCATGATCGTCCGATTTTTCCGTTCGGCAATTCCATTTTGTTGAGGTGTATACCGCGCCGTCAATTCGTGTCTAATCCCATGGACTCGACAAAAATCTTCAAATAAAGAAGATAAGTATTCTCCACCTCGATCACTTCTCAAATTCTTGATTTGAGAATCAGAAAATTTCTCGACACGAGACTTGAAATCTTTGAAGCAAGAGAAAGCTTCGGATTTTTCTTTCACAAAATACACCCAAACTTTTCTTGTGAAATCATCGATAAACAATAAGAAATATCGATTACCTCCGAGAGATGGAACTCGGAAAGGTCCGCAAAGGTCGGTATGAACGAGCTCCAGAGGTGACTTTGTCTTCCAATTCGATTTGGAAGGAAACGACTCTCGGTGTTGCTTTCCCAATTGACATTCTTCACAAACTTCGCCGATTGCATTGATATTCGGCAGTCCTTGGACAATTGCTTTGTTTGCCAACTCCTTTAGGCTTTGAAAATTGAGGTGCCCAAATCTGTCATGCCACAACTTTGAAACATCCTCTTTTGCAGTTAAGAAACAAGAAACATTCAAAATATCAAGTTTGAGTGGAAATAAATTATTAGAACTCAAACCGATATTTGTAACGGGTTGATTATTTTTCTTCATAATGCAAGTGTTGTCCACGAAACGGATATCAAATCCTTTCTTCAACAAGTGACCAACACTTAGCAAGTTGCTTTTCAATCCCGGCACATAGAACACATCGGACATTTTTTCGGCTTTTCCGGCTTTTGTCTTGAAAGAAATTTCTCCAACACCTTCGATTTTGTAAGACTTCGCATCTCCAATTGTAACCTTCCCATGGTTAGCTTCAACAAGATTTGAAAATAAATTTTTGTTTCCCGTCATGTGTTTGCTAGCACCACTATCCAAGTACCAAGTGTTTCCAAAATCTCCATTGGAAGCAATTAGTAAAGTTTCTGAATTTTCGGCTTTATGCACATAGCCGACTTCTTGTTTCTTTTCAGGGTACTTCTCCCAACAGTCATTGGCTTTGTGTCCCGGTTTGTGATAATAGTGACACTCAATGTAAGGTTTTTTACCTTTGTAAGTAGTATGACCTCGACCACGCCCTCTTTGAAAATTATTTTGGGCGGATTTCTCCTCTTCCTTCGCCTCCTCATTTGAATTGGCTTGACCATGATTGTTGGACCAAGTTTTTCCGCCTCTCGTTTGTCCATGACCTCTACCTCGTCCACCACCACGGCCTCCCGAAGTTGAGGATTTTAATGCTTGATCGGAAGAAGAAATTTTAGGACTCCTTTTGAGTATTCTTGCTTCGTGTGCTTCCAATCTTCCTTGTAAATTCTCCAATGTCATCGAAGAGTAGTCTTGTAACTCTTCAATAGCCACAACAACATGATCGAACTTCTCGGGTAGACTTCGCATGATTTTCTCGACAACTCTTTGAGCTTCCATGATTTCGCCATTTATTGCCATTTGATTTACAAGAGAAGTGATTCTTGTAAAATATTCGACAATCTTCTCGCTTTCCGTCATCTCCAATTTTTCGAACTCGGCTCGTAAGGATTGCAAACGAACCTTCTTCACTTGATCTTTTCCGGAGTAAGTAGTTTGAAGAATCTTCCACGCTTCCTTCGAACTACTTGCCTTGGTTAGTCTTTCATAGATCGGAACTTCGATTGCTTGATAGATTTGGAAGAGAGCTTTGCTATCTTTTTGTCTCTCTTTTTTCAAAGTATTCTTTTGTGCATCGGTCAATTGAGTTTCATCTCTTGGTGTTACAACATCATCTTCTTCATCTCTTGGTGTTTCAACACCATCTTGAACGATACTCCAAAGATCTTGAGATTAAAGACATAGCTTCATTAAGTTGCTCCAATAATCGAATTTTTCTCCATTGAAACGAGGCATAAGAGAAACTGGATTGTTGGACATTTTAAACGAGGCTCTGATACCAATTTGAAGGCCTAGGATCTATTTGGAAAGAAAAAGATATTTTGATAACTTGAGCTTTGAGAGCTTTGCTCTTCTCCTGTATTGCTTTGTTTTGTTTTCTTTTTTTTGCTTGATGAAAATGAACTACATGATACTCCCTTTTATAGATAGGAGATCACAAAATACAAAGAGACATTTTGACAAATCATAAAGATAGGATGGACTTTACAAATCTCTATGTGACTCTTTGACAACAACACAATGAACTTAGACAAATAAAAGTAATCCCAAGAGTGCTTGGATAAGAACTCAATTTATTATGCCAACAGTTGTACCCTCCCAACAAACCTTTAAGAGTACTAAGAAATATGGTCCAATCTCACGATCTTCACTTCTGCATATAAAAATACCCAATGGGAAAAGTCCATTTCTTGCATCCAAGGCAGTGGCAGCCATGATAACACCTCCATACTTGCCTTTCAAGAAACTAGCATCCAATCCTATTACAGGCCTGCATGCTTGAAGAAATCCTTGTATAGAAGCTCTGTAGGAGACTGACATATGAAGAAAGCTCTTCTTTGCATCAAGCCTTGAATAAGTACAAAGAGAACCTGGACAGCTTTCCATTATTTGTTTGACAACTCGGGAACTGCATGTTAGCTAGCATCATAATTACCATTCACTTTATCCATTACAATTCCATTAGCTTTCCAAGCCCTCTAGTAAGGGATGCAAACCTGATATCTTCCCCATATCTCATCCATAATAGACTTAGGCCTCCATGACTTGATGTGTCTCCTTATTTCATCATCCAAAACATTTGCTACCCATAAACTATCAGCCAACCAATTCCTGAAATCAGGATCACCTTCACAAGTGTGGGTAAGTTCCACATTTATAACCCTCATAGTAAGCTGAACTGGTAAAACTCTAGCATAAACCATCCAAGGACAACCCTCATTCTTACACACTGCCCTGATCCTGGACTTCTCATTCTTAATGAAAATATAACCAAATCTATTCATAAGTCTTCAAGTACTCCTACTGAGAAGAAATCTGACCCAACTACAAGCTGAAAGTGGTTCTGCAGGTGGGATTTCATCGTTATTGTATAATACACCTGTCTCATCAACAAAACCACGATATTCATGTGGTACTTCATCTTCACCAAAGTCACTGTGCACATCTTCATCATCAGCTGCATCAGGTATAACTTCGTTTCCCACCTCATAGTCAACATCTTCCTCACTTTTGTAACGCCCCACCTCATAATTCTAGATCGGTCGCCATAAAATAGAAATGTGGAATACTCATGGAACACTTTACACACTCAAACCTTCAAGCCAACAAATGGAGATCCGGCTATCGTGTGGTTCTTAAAAGTAATAGGTTTAAAAATCTTATTTAAGAATGACGAGAGTTATAAAAGAAAATCTGGTAAAAAGAAAGTCTTTAAAACAATAATCTATCACGCAGGTCGGTTATTTAATTTAAATAATAAGAATCTTACTTAAAATAAAGAAGTCTGGATTTAAAGACAAACTATAAAACATTTGATTATTTGAGCACCTTGAAGACAAAGATGATGTAGCTTTCCGGACAAAAAGTCGTTCTACTAGTTAGGTTGCTCCGCGGCCACCGTTCCCTAAAAAATAATAGTAAGTTGGGTCAGACCCCAACTTAAAGTAGGTTCTCGCACCCTTATGCCCTTTACGAATAAACTAGAAAACCAAGGTTCGTGAAATGACTTCGTAAGGAAAAATAGTTTATAGGAGTATCTCTTTGAAAGTAACAAGACCGACGACCTAGATAGAAATACAGAACTTTATAGAATCCAGGAAGCACAAAGGTACACAAAACAGTTCTCTCTGTATACTCTGATGAAGAAGACAACCTAATTCATTCTTTATCGCACACATATTCCTTTTTTTTACGTAACAGCTGTCTTAATTCAGATGGCCAAAAGTTAACCGTTTATTTTTCCTCGAATAACATAACGGGCTGATAACTATGGTTGGAGGCTAGGTTAGTAAGTTTTAAACTTAAGTTGGGCGTGTGTATCACACGCGTGACAGTTAACCCGGTTTTGGACAGAAAAACTCATTTTTTGGACCGGAAGGTAAATAATTTATATAATGAGGGTCGGATAGAATTTGAAATATAGTTTGAGGAGGGAAGACAAAAAAGCCCTAAATACAACTTTGAGTCCCACTAGTTTTATAACTAAGAAGAACAGCTCCTTCCATGACTTTCTTGAGCTTGATTCTCATCCTCTATTACAACTAACCATCACCATATATTCTGTTGCACCATCACTGCCATTAACTCCTCTATGTTCTCAAGGTAGCAACACCATAGCATGATTCATACCACCATTCACAACCACTAACAACTCTTCTCTGTTATATTCGAACTCCTCTCAAACACTCCCATCAACCAACAATCACCAATAATTCACCATCAACCATCACAGGCCATTAATGGAAGTTGAAGCTCCATCATAAACTTGAGCTTTTTTTAGCGTCACTGCAACTGCCATCATGCCCCAACAGAGAACCCCCACTCAACAGCTCCAATTCTCATCACAGATTCGAGCTTCACCATCACCGTGATATCAATGGCAGCTGCAATTGCGTCAGCGATTATCACAATTCAGCTTGATTCTCTCAAATATCATTTTGGCTGAAAATTCTCAAGCTTGATAACACAGACTCCTTACTAATGATCAATGATCATCAATCACTCGATAAAACTCATCCCAGCCACTATTATCGCAAATGTCGTCCTGAAATTTGACTTGCGTTCACTACTCGAAATAAAGAAAGAAGAGGAAGTATCCCTTATATATAGGACAAGTGCCTTTATAAACCCGTTCAACTGACAGTCTCAAGA
>JAJJMC010015962.1:441667-460565 GCA_023531435.1 Papaver californicum
TCAAAAAGTGCTTACAATGATTAAAAAGAAGTAACACAGACGTTTTGATACGCTTATAGGCGTTACAGTATAGAGTTCGGTGCTTTACAAAAGCAGAAGAACGGGTTAACAGCTTAAACAGTGACAGAAACAACACTATCAGCGACAGTTCTGAAGTGTTGTTTGTTCTTCCTCTTCTTCTCCGGCAGCAGCAGAAACGTGTTGTCTGTTTGGGTTTTTCGGTGGTTCCCAAGCTCTCTCCCCTCTATTTCAACCCTTCTCTTGGCTATATACAGGGTGTACAAACCCTAGAGAGTCTTCTAAGTCAAATCAAACTCTTAAAACAACTCCCAATCAATCTCTGAATTTGTTTGAAACCAAAACAGGAACCAAGTCCTTTTCCCGTCCAAACTTGGATTTTCCATCCAATTTTCCGGCGTGAATCACTCTTGCTTGATGTGTTTAAGCTTGTGTTGATCTCTTCTAGTCTTTGGGTAACTTAGAAACACTCAAAATCTCACAAAATCACGTAACTCCCTTATCATAAGTTTTCTTCACGTGTTCCCGCCATTCTCGGATTTGAAATGAAAAGGGGGTGCCTTTATCATTTTTCCGGGTGCCTTTATCATTTTTCCGGGTGCCTTTATCACTTTTCGATCCGATTTTTTCGCAAATGTTTATTTCTCAAAAATACCTAGAAATACATAAAAAGACATAATAAGTACAAAATCGAACACTACCGAAACAGATATTCGGGCGCAATTTAGACACAAAAATGTGTCTATCAGTTTGATAGAGTTCCACTGTGTCTTTGGCAATTCTTCTCTTGTAACACTCCGTTTCCATTTCTTTTAATGATGTAACCTTGGACAAGACATAAAATACAAAAGTAATAATGATACAAAGTAATTCACATGAAATCTAGAAAATAAATGTAAGAAAATAGTACTCAAAATATGTAAATTATGTATTTATGAGGCACCGCTGAATCTTGTTAGTAAAATATTTCAGGTGTTAAGCATCTAGTAAGAATACTTGATTACTAGCTACTAGTGCCTTGGTGCATAAACAGGAACAACCAGTCGCCAATGACATCAAGTGGTACATCTGAATACCAAAGAATACGCATATGAATGCTAAGTCCAACTTTATTGGATTGGACACTCGGTTTTTGCTAAGTTGGATTGGGGTGTATTCTTAGAAATCCAATAGATTTGGATTGGATATGGTTGTCAACTTTTTAATATAGTATACATACACCTATTAGGTTAAAAAGGATTTAAGTAACTTTCCTCAGTTTAGGATGTTAAATATATATACATGGGTATGCATATAGTTCATCTTGAATCTTTCTTCAGTAAACATGTAGCAGCAAATTACTAATTGCAAATTAAATTATTTTAAGACAATATTTCTTAGTTTTGCATCCATCCATTTCAAGTAATAATGAAAATAAATCCATTGGATTTAAGCGCATCCAATCACCCGTACATTAATCTAATGAATGTTGGGTTGGATGTTGCAGATGGCGATTTTCAGGTGTACGAAAAATTAAAGACAAAGAAATTATTTCGAGTCCTACTAGCTTTCCTTAAGATTTACTTGCTCATTTTATTGAGGCATGACTAGTGCTCTAATTTTACAGTTAGTCTTACTGGCATATTCACCATTGACCCTATGAGTCTGAGTCTCATGTGCACGACTCATGATAACAAAGTAGCATGACTCATAAAGCGCGACTTACACTGTGGTCCATATAGTAAAACTAGGGTTTCTATCCCAACCGTGCAAATATAGGGAATACGATTATACTAATCTCACTCATGAGAGACTCACCTATGTGAGTCTTACTCGTGTAAGCCTCACTCATGCGAGTTTCATGATTGACTCCTAGTTATTAACGTCCCAGGCAAGACTTATTGGTCAAGTCAATAAGCTCCTCAATCACATTAAACAACCAAAAAATTATCCCAGTTACATATTAAGAAGCCTTAAGCACATATAAAATCCTCACTCTTAGTTTCATGAGGACATCCCCGGATGACTTCATAAAATCTGAGTCGTACGAGCTGAAAACCTAACCAAGCTACATAAACTCCCTCAGAGATCTTCACTCTCATCTACGAGACCTGCAAAAGGGACTTTGACTTCTCTCATACTAGGTCAATATTTGATCTTGACTGATGTGTTCTAATACGTAATATCATGTTGTACCTCTTGGGTATATCCACAACTGATTCCATATTGAGAACTTTCACTGCCTCATAGCTCACTAAGTTCATATATTAAGACCCGGTAGTCTCGTTCATTCCATAATATCATTCATAACCTTACTAGACACGTCCCCCTTGGACTCACTAGCCTTGTTCATTCACATGATGCTCTGGTCACGTTCGCCACTGGACTCGCTAGGACTTGTTTATCTCATAGATTCCTTGGATTCAACACGTTGGAAAAAGAGAATCTTGGCCTCTGCTTCCACTATGGCCGACCATATTAGGTTGATGCTCAACCTTAGCTTATCTTGTGTCTCACACACGATCAACACTACTATCTTATGTCTCTATATACCACAACCCAGTCACAAGGAATAATTAGCGAAGATTCCTCTAAAGTCAACGTCGGCTACATAAAATATTGTTATCTCGCGCCAACGTATCACATAAGAAGAATAATTAAGTCACACAATTCTGTGTCTGCGCTGGGTGGGGTAGGGGGATAACTGTAGTTTTTTGTTTTCTTGAGGTCTATGGCATGTGTGAGAATACCCAGTTGTGTTCTTACCAGGTTACAAAAATCAAGTGGTAATGTGCGCATCACTATATTATTCTTGGAGGATAGACTCATCTTATCGATCTATCATTATCTATTCATGTGATCATGGATGATGTGCTTGTGGTATCTCTCATCCTTATCCCACCGTCTTGAGAATCAGAAGGTAAAGTTATAAATTGATCTCCAGTCGACCATTCTAAACACAACATTTATAATAGCTACAACAACAAGAACTACAACTAGAATATTTGACAGATCATTCATTTTACAACCATGAATTACTCTAATCTCTCCTTTTTTACTTCCCTCCTGAGACCAACTCTGCTTCTGCTTGTGATTGAAGTAATCCTCAAACTACCATCTTTTAGTTCTGGAGAAGATTGTTCGTCATCAACCCTGTGCAACTCGTAATACACTTTAAACTTCACCTCAAATTACTTTATACGTTTTTCCATATAAACAGATGCATATGCATATGCCATCGACTGGAGGGCCATTTCACAATCCAAATGAAGCCCCATTACGTTTCAGAGCAGGCTCATATAAAGCCCACATGTTACATCTATGCAAAATCTTATAACCCTAACCCTAAATGACTAATATCATACATATATAAGCCTCATGATCCTCCCCTTATTCTTCATCACCACCATTGGCAATAACTATGCAGATCTTTGTTAAAACCCTAACAGGGAAAACAATAACCCTAGAAGTTGAATCATCTGATACCATCGACAATGTCAAAGCTAAGATCCAAGACAAAGAAGGGATCCCACCAGATCAACAACGATTGATTTTCGCCGGAAAACAACTTGAAGATGGAAGAACATTAGCCGATTATAATATTCAGAAAGAATCAACACTTCATTTAGTACTTCGGCTTCGTGGAGGTGCTAAGAAGAGAAAGAAGAAGACTTATACTAAACCCAAGAAGATTAAACATAAACATAAGAAGGTGAAATTGGCTGTCTTACAGTTTTATAAGGTTGATGATTCTGGTAAAGTACAGAGGTTGAGGAAGGAGTGTCCTAATTCTGAATGTGGAGCTGGGACTTTTATGGCTAATCATTTTGATAGGCATTATTGTGGCAAGTGTGGATTGACTTATGTTTATCAGCAAGCTGGTGGTGATTAGAGAATGGAATGAAACAAAATTGGGTTGGAGTTTCTTTTTCTTTTAATTTTTTTTTCCTGACTTTTCTTCTATGAAATTAAAATTTCTGGATTTTGAATTAGTAGATACTGAATATGTTTTTTTTAAGGTTAATGGATTAATTCTTACGTAACTAAATGGGTGCTTTTGGATCAAAATCTTGATTGATTCTAAATGTTTACTTTCATTTAGATTTCGTATTTGCTATGAGTTTTGGGTTATGAATGTTTTGATTGTTGATATAGCTTTTAGGTTTGTTTAGTTGCTTATCTAATGGAATTAGGTATATGAAAAGCCAAATTTGAATCTTGGAACGCAGAATGTCTATTACCCAAGAGAAACTTTACCTTGTAAGTTCTTTAGGATTGTTTTCACACAATGTAGCTCAGAAAATGCTTTAATAGTAAGATTTCTTTCATGATGTTGTTAGGTTTATTGACTGTTATATTGGAACCCTGGAACTTAGAATCCTTATCCTTATTTACTTCAATCGTGTTCGGTTGTTTGTAGAAAATACTGCTTTAGTAGTAAGATCTTTATAGGCTGAGACTGAAAAGTTACACCATTTAGCTAGCTAATAGGGTATGAATCTGATGGGATTTTTAAAAAAGGTGGGTTGGATGATAACAGAATTTTTTGTAAATGTTTTTTAAGTATGCTGTATTTACCCTACTTACCATATTCAATGAACTTAATTTCAAAAGATTGGAGACTCTACTGTTGTTGGTGTTCGTATAGTTCATTGAGGAAGCAATCAATGTCACTACGTAGCCTCTGAAATGCTGAGTGTCAGATTCGTATGTTCCACCTCATAGCTTCTAATCTTTAATCTTAAATTGTTTCAGTTTCATGTCCAAGAAAAGATTATGATTTGATACCTCCTAAATCTGTTTGTCATCTTAGAATAACCTTGAGTTAAGGTGCTTAAAACATCATATTTTCACCCAAAATAGGTCATTTTCAGGCTAGTTGTGACATAATGTGGTCTTAGTTTCAAGTTTCAACTATCACTTTCCTGCATAGGGATCTAATTTCGATCTTGGAAATCGCTGGGAGACTCGATGAAGGAGTTTTAGGTTGTTTAGTTTAATCTCAACACTGATCCCTTTTTCTGCATTTCTTTTTGTTATTATGTGCTGTTAGAGTTCTGTTGTTGTAGAACTTCGCTTGTGATCATAGGGATTGAAATTATTTCATCCATAAGCATATATGCTCAGTTGCACTTTTGTGATGATAGTGACTGAAATTATTTTTATCTACAAACATGTCCGCTCAGATGCACTTGTCTATCGGAGAGTTCTACCCTTGGATGTTAGAAAAGCTTGTTAAGGATGAAACTGATTCCATGTGTTATTTTTTGATTTTATGAAACACGATAGAATTGGGATGATTAGTTCTTGTCATATTTAGGGGGTACGATTAGAAAGTAGTTAAAGCTTGGTTTGTTATTAGATCGCAAGCTGGAAATGATTATTTGCTATTCTTTCTGGTTGATCAATTTAAATACGAGATCACTTTAAATTTACTAAATAGACAATACAAAGAAAAGGAACAAAAGTGAAGGCATCATATAAAAATCGTAAAAATGCACAAAAATTCAAAAATTCTTTCTGTTACAGTTCAGTATAGTAAAGAATATGCACATGTTCTAAAAAATTAGTGAACTATAATCCTTGGATTGAGATTTTGAACACCCAAAGAACACTATTGTCTAATTTGGGCGCTGAAATCTTTTAAGCAGAAATGTTAATGAGACCCACTTGGAAAATCAGTAACTTCGCGTTTGGTTTGGGTAATTGGGAATCCAATTCCCTCAAATTCCTTCTTTTCTATTCCATCAGTGGAATGTAATTAAATTCTGGAAGAAAATTTGAGGATGGATGAAAATGACTAAACGGTTCCTTTCGATCAAAATCTAGACCGAAGTTTATTTTTCATTTTCATCTTTTAAGTTAATTATCCCGTTCACCTTGTTTGTTTAGTGCTCCATGCTTTTACCGACTCCATTAGTGTGTCCGCCTCTTTTTACTCCTGCAGGATGATCGGAAAGGCTACGTCACTTTAAATCCCATCCGAGGCCGGGCTGACCTTAACCACCACTACTCGTTATTTATCATGTTACGGTCAGATTTAGATCACTAAAATCTTCATAAGACATTCATATCAGTAGAGAATAAGGCTTTTTTTCTTTTTCTTTTTTTTTTTCACATAGTGGTTTTATTTATACGTCTCCATTCGTCCGATAGGGATATACCCTAACTCTCTTATGACAACTTTCAAGGACAATCAAAATTCATTTTCCATTTCGTTAAGATGTGGACTTCCTGTTACATCCCCCATATTGCCGGACTATGGGCAATCTGCAACGATAAAAGGGCATTTCATATCCGAATGTTTGGATTTTGGAATCAGAATGTGCAACTTATCTTGGATCGCTCGTTTTCTCGTGTACCTGAATTGTCTGTAATCACAAATCTCAAACTGAGTTAGCTTATTGAGATCTTACTATTATCATGGTTTTTTTTCTTAGTTCCTCTTTTGCTGTATGCTCTAGGATATGGATAAGGCTTTTCCGAACACCGGAGTTTCGTATGGGGTAAGTATATTAAGAAAATAAATCATTTTCGGATGTGGTATTTTATCGCGGAGGAAGCATGTTAAGAAAATAAATTTCCTCTGGACGCGACGCTTTATCACGGAGGAAATATGTTAAGAAAATAAATCATCTCAGGACACGATACTTTGTCATGGAAGAAACATGTTGAAATAATAAATCATCTCCGGTCGCGGCACCTTGTCGATGAAGACATATGTTAAAAAAATAAGTTATAGAAAAATGTACCTGCGATCATGAAACGTAATGTTACTTAATTTTTTTCATTGTGATGAAAACAAGTTCTAGATTGTTGAGGTAATTATATTTTTCGCTACCGAGTGGTAAAGTCTTTACCGCATCAGTTTACGTTGATGCTCCGTCTTTTGCGCTCCGTCTTTTCTTTCTCGTTCATTTATCATGTTGTGCCGTTTACTTTGTTATTGCTTCGATCAATATCTTTACGGTCGTGTTTTGTTTTGCGGCAGAATTTTTCAAGTATATAAGTCTGTTTAATAAGACGTCCGAGGACCGAGCCTGATACCGGATAACTGCTCCACCACCAAGTCGTTTCTTCGTTGTCCGATTCTGACATCTACTGATACCCAGATTTGTTTGTTTCCTTCGTTTTTGTACTCTTACCCTACTGTGTTCCATTTTGATATATAACATTTCGTTGTCTCTGTTGGCTGCGTCTTTGCATTCTCCCATTCTTCTCCCGTTGGTGTTCCAGATTTTTCTTCGTTTAATCGTGTAGCTCATGAGGATGTATTCTCGACCGCTTTAAGGTACTTCGATAGGCATATCGTGATGACTCCGTCAAAACTTTCTAGTGTTCAATCATAGTTATTGGTTAGCATGTCCGGACACCATATTTACTCTCTTTAAGGGTATCAAAGCTTTTCCGGGTACTGACGTAGCTATTGATTAGTCTGTCTGTATGCCGTTAACCAAATATGACTTTAGTGAAAAGGACTGTACAATCTTGAATTGTAAATACTAGCACTGACTACCTCCGGCATACAAACTACACATGTTGATCTTAGAATTTCAAGGTTATTCCAAGCTAATATCCGGACCAGATACGCTTTACATATGTTCATGTGCGCTGTCAGAGTTTTATACTCTATTTTCGGATATAATATCATACCGGTAATTTAGAAAAGCATATTTTCTCGCATGAACTGAACAATATACAAAATAATTGGTACTTTTTTGTTGAAAATCTCTACGAGCTTTTCTACGAGGGCTTTGGCTATGATCTTTGGTTGAGTTTTCGTGCATGTGTTCCTCAAACAGAAAACTCACAAAAAAAACTTCTCTTGTCGTGATCTTATTTAAGTAAAGTGCATATAAAAGAAACGAAAGAACTTAAGTTACGTAAAATAACTTGAGCAAAGTGCTGAAATCAAAGTAGGTGTTTTAAAGTGGCGAACATAATTACATAACGTAAAACTTAAATAACTTTAAATAATAACAAAGTAAAATCAAACTAAAACACGATTAATTTTTTTTTTCCCGATTGCATAAAGTTGAGTCGAAAGATACCTTAAGTCGAAGTATAGTTGCTAAAAAGCTAACAACCACACCCAAGTAGAGAAAATTTTACTACTAAGTTAAACCATGGAAGTAAAGAGACATGAGATAAAAAACTTGCACTCCATTGATGGAATCTTCAAGTTGGGACCTTGAGGAGATCAAGGTGGGATCCTTAGCTTTAAGGCTAAGAATGCATATTTATAGGCTTGAGGGAGCACCTCCTCAATGATCCGGTGCTTCTCAAAGAAAATTAGCTAAGTTACATACATGATATGATTGTAGTAGTGGTAAAAAAAATATCGTTCACTCGGACTTGTGAAGATTGAATTTTAGACCTAATTTCTAATACTAGCAAATATTTACAAAAGATGATAATAATATTTAGAGATATTGAGACTCAAGATTCCACCATAAACAAAATCAAGTGATTCAGAAATTAATTCTGAACAATTAAAACATATATTTTTGGACTCTTATTCTTTGCCATAGGTAGATTTCTAAAACATTGACTGTAAATCCTAAGTATGGACCATCAAAACACTTAAGCTAAGCATGATCCATCAAATTAAATGACAACCAATTAATGAAAATTATAATTTCAATTAAAATCATTTGTAAAAAGTCATTAAAATTAATTATAATTACCACTTGATTGTGAAATATGGCTTCCTCCATTAACCCATTGTTGGGGTTTAACTCATCATGCTCAAAACACTCTTAAAAGATTGATACATGGCTCAAAAAGTGCTTGAGAAGAAGAAAAGAATAAAAAATAACTGACACGGTGAATTTGAGACGTTTATAAATATTACAAAGAAGAATGAAACAACAACAAATATAAGTGTTTATTTTTTGTCGCTGAAAGGAAAAGAAAAGATCACTTATTTTTCTATGACGTTGTTCTTTGTTTTGCGACGAAGTTCTTCGTTTTTACGACGAATTTCATCTTTAAACCTTTGGGTAACGGTTTCTTCATCCTTTTAGTAACAGTTTATTCATCTTCTTCACACCATTAGAAATTTTGCAGAGACTTTTTCTAGCTTTTTGTCCGAAGCCAACCCCCCCTTTCTATCCCGACCACCTCATATTTATACTATAACATCAATGCTTCACCAAATCCTGAATCTCTTCTCAAATCAATGGGCAGGATTATTTCTTTCTCTCGGTTTTTATTTTCTTTCTTCTTTAATATCACGATCCTAATTTTTTTCTCTTAGCATATATCAGTGATTAGTTGTTGCCATGTTTGTTCAAAAGCTTTCTCGTTTGAACAAGAAAAGTATATATTGTTTTCGAAGTTAATCCTCAACCAAGATATCACGTGATATCTTTCCCAAACGTGCGAGACTTACTTTCAAGTTTCCAAAACACAATTATGTTTGATTTAATAAGTCTCCCATATTTGTAAAACTCACATATATAAGGCAATAATATCTCATTGTCTTAAAACTACAAAAAGATGTCCAAAAACTCGATCAAGCATTCACACAGATGAGAAGAGTTACTTTTCCGCCAATTTTTCATTTCAAATTTGAAGAGGAGGTGTCTATCAATACATTCTAGAGTATTTTTAGATTTGAAATGGGGCTTATCGCCAATACTTATTACTTTACATTTGGGCTTGGGAGGACATGATGCGGATTTTTAGTACATGCATACTAAAAAGTATCGGTTCATTTAGGATATTAAAATAAATTAAGTTATATTACACTAGTAAATGTAATGAAACTACCATGCATGCATGTACCTATTAACTAATGGAGTTAATTCATGCATGAGAATAAGTCTATATAAAGCCGTGTATTGTTCGAGAGGGAAGACACTCGAATTTGATATAATTATGATATAAACATTTTTATGTTTAATTAAAGAAGTGATTTCTTTAATAACTCTTATCTCTTAGGTGGATTCTTAGGAGGACGAGTAAGTTTATTTTGAGTTGGCATTTGTGGTTATCTTTGTCAGATTCTATTTATCAGGTGTCAAATTGTATCAGAGCATGAGCAAGAGATATCATGGTAGGCATAGGTGGTTTCCATGGTGGTCGTCGAGGTCCTATGTTGATGAACCTCCAAATCGTGAGAGAAATCTCCGAGATATCAAAATGGACGATTTGAGAAGACAAGTGCAGGAACTCCAGGAGCGTTTGCTACGCTACGAACCTCTGGAACATGATGAGTCGTGTCATGAATCAGAGAACGATGTTGATGGAAGTGATGTTAATCCTTTAAGTGATGCGACTAGTTTGAGGCAACATCAAAGAAATTTTAATTTCCGTAGAAATGATGATGTGAAGTTAGATATTCCAGGATTTCAAGGGAAATTGAATCCATAAGAATTTATTGATTGGATTCATAAAGTTGATAAATTTTTTATTACAAAGAAGTAGAAGAAAACCGTAAGGTAAAATTAGTTGCTCTCAGACTATGTAAGCACACTTCAATTTGGTGGGAACACCTTAAGAATCAACGTGCTCGAGAAGGTAAAAGTCAAATACATACATGGGAAAAAATGACAAAAAGAAATGAGAAAAAAATATATGCCCGAAAATTACTGTCAAGAGTCATTTTTAAAATTTCATAATTTAAAACAAAAAGATATGACTGTTGAAGAGTATGTTGTAGAGTTTGATAACCTTCGTATGTTTTGTGACATTAGCTAACCCAAAGAACAAACTATTGCTCATTTTCTAGGAGGTTTGTGAACAAATATTTATGTTGTGGTGCAACTACAACCGTATTGGACTTACAATGATGTTGTGAAATTGTCATTGAAGGTGGAAAAACAAATTAAAGAAGGGCGTAGTAGAAGTTCCAAACCATGGTTTAAAGATAATAAAAAAAATCGAGGCAATACTTTTATTCATAAGACAACTTTAACTACAAATGTACCTACTTCAAAAGTCTCTAAGCAAGATGGGTTAGGTACGAGGGAGAAAGCTTGGTCATTCAGAGAATCTTAAACGCTACTCATGTGGAGGATGAAAAATGGCTTCACAATAACATATTTCACACGAGGTGTACTTCTTTGGGAAAGGTATGCAATGTGATAATTGATGGAGGTAGTTGTGAGAACGCAGTTGCTACTACAATGGTCAAAAAATTGAATCTAAAAATAAAAGAGCATCCACATACGTACAAACTATCTTGGTTGCAGAAAGGGAACGAAGTCAAGGTAAATAAAAAATGTTGGTTCAGTTTTCAATTGGTAAAATTATAAAGATGAAATATGGTGTGACGTTTTTCCTATGGATGCTTGTGATTTGTTGTTGGGTATACCATGCCAATATGATAAAAAAGTTGTGCATGATGGATTTAAGAACACTTACTCTTTTGAAAAAGATGGAGTTAAAATTATTTTAGATCCACCAAAAATTAAAATAGTGGTCCATAACTTTCTAAGGGAGAGGGAAGTAATTTACTTTCTAACTCTATTTTGCTTCTTATATTGGGGGAAAATCAAGAAGCCTTTGCTTTGGTGTTACTAGAAGTGAATGAAGAGAAATATGAAGTGTCTCCTATCATACAACCAATACTTCAAGAATTTGAAGATGTTATCCCAAATGAGATTCCATCTGGATTGCCACCAATGAGAGGTATCCAACACTGTATTGATTTGATTCCTGGTTCTGTATATGTTAACAAGGCTGTATACATGACGAATCCCAAGGAGTTTGAATCACTTCAAAGACAATTCGATGAATTACTTGCCAAGGGACTAATCAAAGAAAGTATGAGTCCTTGCGCAGTTCCCGCGCTTCTTGTTCCAAAGGAGGATGGTTCGTGGCGCATATGTGTTGATAGTCGGGTCGTAAACAAAATTACTATCAAGTAATGGTTTCCTATTCCTCGCCTTGATGATCTTTTACACCAACTTTATGGTGTGACGATCTTTTCTAAAATTGATTTGTGGAGCAGGTATCATCAAATTCGTATGAGACAGGGAGACGAACGAAAAACGGCATTCAAGACAAGAGATGGATTATATGAATAGATAGTAATGCCTTTTGGGTTATCTAATGCTCCTAGCACTTTTATGCGTCTTATGAATCATATTTCAAATCTTTTATTGGACGATTTGTAGTGGTATACTTTGATGATATTCTTGTCTACAGTAAAAATCAAGATGAGCATACAAAACATCTTAATCAAGTTTTCATTATACCTAGAGAATAAAAATTATATGCTAACCTAAAAAAGTGTGAGTTCTTAACGAGCAAGCTTGTATTTTTAAGATATGTTGTTTCAAGAGAAGGAATCATGGTGGATCCGGGGAAAATAAAAGCAATAAGAAGTTGACATGTTCCAACTTCCATTCATGATATTCGAAGCTTTCACTTGCTTCTTTTTATCGGCGTTTCATCAAGGGATTCAACACTACAATTTCTCTTCTTATTGAATGTATAAAAGGTGGAAATTTTTCGTGGAATATGGATGCACAAAAAAGTTTTGATCTTATGAAAACAAAGATGACAGAATCTCCAATCTTAGTACTTCCTGATTTCAACAAGGTGTTTGAGGTGGACTATGACGCTTCTAATGTTGGAATTAGTGCCGTTCTTAGCCAAGAAGGTAAACCAATTGCTTACTTCACTGAGAAGTTAAATAATTCCCGCACCAGGTATTCTACTTATGATAAAGAGTTCTATGCTATCGTTAGAGATTTAGATAATTGGCGTCATTATCTTATATCTAAAGAGTTTATATTGTATTATGATCTTGAGGCTTTAAAATTTATTATGATATTGTTGATAGTCGGGTCGTAAACAAAATTACTATCAAGTACTGGTTTCCTGTTCCTCGCCTTGATGATCTTTTACACCAACTTTATGGTGTGACGATCTTTTCTAAAATTGATTTGTGGAGCGGGTATCATCAAATTCGTATGAGACAGGGAGACGAACGAAAAACGGCATTCAAGACAAGAGATGGATTATATGAATAGATAGTAATGCCTTTTGGGTTATCTAATGCTCCTAGCACTTTTATGCGTCTTATGAATCATATTTTCAAATCTTTTATTGGACGATTTGTGGTGGTATACTTTGATGATATTCTTTTCTACAGTAAAAATCAAGATGAGCATACAAAACATCTTAATCAAGTTTTCAATATACCTAGAGAATAAAAATTATATGCTAACCTAAAAAAGTGTGAGTTCTTAACGAGCAAGCTTGTATTTTTAAGATATGTTGTTTCAAGAGAAGGAATCATGGTGGATCCGAGGAAAATAAAAGCAATAAGAAGTTGACATGTTCCAACTTCCATTCATGATATTCGAAGCTTTCACTTGCTTCTTTTTATCGGCGTTTCATCAAGGGATTCAACACTACAATTTCTCTTCTTATTGAATGTCTAAAAGGTGGAAAATTTTCGTGGAATATGGATGCACAAAAAAGTTTTGATCTTATGAAAACAAAGATGACAGAATTTCCAATCTTAGTACTTCCTGATTTCAACAAGGTGTTTGAGGTGGACTATGACGCTTCTAATGTTGGAATTAGTGCCGTTCTTAGCCAAGAAGGTAAACCAATTGCTTACTTCAGTGAGAAGTTAAATAATTCCCGCACCAGGTATTCTACTTATGATAAAGAGTTCTATGCTATCGTTAGAGATTTAGATAATTGGCGTCATTATCTTATATCTAAAGAGTTTATATTGTAATATGATCTTGAGGCTTTAAAATTTATTAATGGCCAACATAAGCTGAAAAGTAGACATGCTCGTTGGGTGGAAAATTTACAAGCATACACTTTTCACATAAAGCATAAGTATGGCAAGCAAAACCAAGTGGCAAATGCACTAAGTAGAAGACATTCTCTTCTAAATACATTACATTTCAAAGTTTTGGGGTTTGAAGTTTTGAAAGAGCTCTACAAGGACGATTCATTTTTTAAGAAAATTTGGGATAATTGTTCTGATGGCTCTTTCGGTCATTACTTATTAGAAGATGGATTTATTTTCAATGGAAGTCGTTTGTGTATTCCTGAATGCTTTTTACGGGAAGCTATCATTGCAGAAGCCCATGGTGGCAGACTTGGTGGACACTTTGGTCGAGATAAAACACTTTATATGATTGAAGAACACTTTTATTATCCCAAAATGGTAAGAGATCTGGCACGACATGTGCTTCGGTGTCGACCATGTCATGTAGCAAAGAGTCATGCACAAAAAACTAGTTTGTACACACCATTGCCTGTTCATATATTTCCCTGGGAATATATAAGCCTTGATTCTGTAGTGGGGTTACCTCGTACTCAAAAAAACAAAGATTTGTTTATGGTTGTGGTAGATCGATTCTCAAAGATGGCACATTTTGTTCTATGTAACAAGACTACAGATGCATCTCATGTTGCTGATTTATACTTCAGAGAGATTGTAAAACTTCATGGCATACCAAAGATAATATATCCGATCGAGATAGTAAATTTGTTGGTCACTTTTGGAGGACTCTTTGGAGGAAATTAGGAACCACTTTACAGTTTAGTTCTTCTCATCACCCTCAGACAGACGGGCAAACTGAAGTCGTTAATCGTAGTTCGGGAAATCTTTTAAGGAGTCTGTTGGCAAAAATATTCGTTAATGGGATCTTATCTTAGCTTGGGATGAATTTTCTTACAATCGTTCGAAAATTCAGACTACTAGTAAAAGTCCTTTTGAAGTTGTCTATGGAAGAAATCCGTTAAGTCCATGGATTTAACTCCACTTCCTACAAGTTATCAGTTTAGTGGAGATGCAGAAAAACAAGCTGAAAACATTAAGAAGTTGTATGAACAAGTACATGATCGTATTATCAAGCAAAATGGAAATTACCAAGTTCAAGCAAACAAACACAGAAAAGAAAAAAATGGATTCTTCTTCGAAAAAAATGATTTTTTTCGCGTGACAAACACGGAAAGCTGAAACCACGAGCAAATGGTCTTTCAAAGTACTCAAGCGTGTGGGTGACAATGCATACAAATTCGAGCTTCCAGATGATTATGGTGTTTCACCAACTTTCAACTTAGCAGATTTCTCTCCTTACTATGATGAAAACGAAGAGAACTCAGAGACGAGTTCTCGCGCAACAGAAGCGTATGATACGGATTTTTACTGCATGCATATTAAAAAGTATCGGTTCATTTAGGATATTAAAATATTAAAATGAATTAAGTTATATTACACTAAAAATGTAATGAAACTACCATGCATGCATGTACCTATTAACTAATGAAGTTAATTCGTGCATGAGAATAAGGCTATATAAAGACGTGTATTGTTCGAGAGGGAGGACACTCGAATTTGATACAATTATGATAATAAAGTTTGTTATGTTTAATTAAAGAAATGATTTATTTAATAACTCTTATCTCTTAGGTGGATTCATAGGAGTGATGAGCATATTTATTTTTAGTTGGCATTTGTGGTTATCTTTGTCAAATTCTATTTATCGGGTGTCAAATCGGTATCAGAGCAGGATCACGAGATACCATAGTAGGAAGAGGTGGTCTCCATGGTGGTCGTCGAGGTGCGAATGTTGATGAACCTCCAAATCGTGAGAGAAATCTCCGAGACATCAAAATGGACGATTTGAGAAGACAAGTGCAGGAACTCCAGAAGCGTTTACTATACTACGAACCTCTGGAACATGATGAGTCGTCTCATGAATCAGAGAATGATGCTGATGGAAGTGATGTTAATCCTTTTGGTCATGATTGAGAACAAGACTCAAGCGATGCGACTATTTTGAGAAAACATCAAATAGATTTAATTTTCGTAGAAATGATGATGTGAAGGTAAGTATTCCAGGATTTCGAGGGAAATTGAATCCAGAATAATTTATTGATTGGATACATACAATGGATAAAATTTTTGATTATAAATATGTGGAAGAAAACCGTAATGTAAATTAGTTGCTCTCAGACTACATAAGCACGTTTCAATTTAGTGGGAACACCTTAAGAATCAACATGCTCGAGAAGGTAAATGTCAAATACATATATGGAAAAATGAAAAAAAGAAATGAGAAAAAAATATATGCCCGAAAATTACCGTCAAGAGTCATTTTTAAAATTTCATAATTTAAAACAAAAAGATATGACTGTTGAAGAGTATGTTATAGAGATTGATAACCTTCGTATGCTTTGTGACATTAGCGAACCCGAAGAACAAACTATTGCTTATTTTTTAGGAGGTTTGCAAACAAATATTTGTGATGTGGTGCAGCTACAACCGTATTGGACTTACGATGATGTTGTGAAGTTCTCATTGAAGGTGGAAAAACAAATCAAAGAAGGGAATAGTAGCAGTTTCAAACCATGGTTTAAAGATACTAATAAAATCGAGGTAATGCTTTTATTCCTAAGCCAACTTCAACTAAAAATGTACCTACTTCAAAAGTCTCTAAGCAAGATGGGTTAGGTACAAGTCGATCTCAGCCTGTCCAATGTTATAAGTATAAAGGTGCCGGACATATTGCTTCTGAATGTCCAAATCGTAAAATTATTACATTTGTGGAGGAAATAGATCATGGAGTTTCAGGTTATGAAAAGAAGGATGATTGTCCAATATTTGATGAAGAAGTTGTTTATGCAGACAAGGGAGAAAGCTTGGTCATTTAGAGAATCTTAAACGCTACTCATGTGGAGGATGACAAATGGCTTCGCAATAACATATTTCATACAAGGTGTACTTCTCTGAGAAAGGTATGCAGTGTGATAATTGATAGAGGTATTTGCGAGAATGTAGTTGCTACTACAATGGTTGAAAAATTGAATCTAAAAAAAAAAAAAGATTCACATCCATACAAACTATATTGGTTGCAGAAGGGGAACAAAGTCAAGTTAAATAAAAAATGTTTAGTTCAGTTTTCAATTGGCAAAAATTATAAAGATGAAATATGGTTTGACGTTGTTCCTATGGATGCTTGTCATTTGTTGTTGGGTAAACCATGACAATATGTTAGAAAAGTTGTGCATGATGGATTTAAGAACACTTACTCTTTTGAAAAAGATGGAGTTAAAATTATTTTAGGTCCACCAAAAATTAATAGTGGTCCACAACTTTCTAAGGGAGAGGGAAGTAATTCACTTTCTAACTCTATTTTGCTTCTTATATTGGGAGAAAATCAAGAAGCCTTTGCTTTGGTGTTACTAAAAGTGAATGAAGAGAAATCTAAAGTGTCTCATATCATACAACCGATACTTCAAGAATTTGAAGATGTTATCCCAAATGAGATTCCATCTAGATTGTCACTAATGAGAGGTATCCAACCTGAATACCAAACATCAATTAACCCAAAAAAAAAAATTATGTATCTTACTGCCTCAAGCCTTACCAAACGAAAATACATGTCTATTTCTCTAAACATAAGCTATCGAAGTCGACTAATACATGCATAGGTTGCTAATAATAAAATAGATAAATTTACCACATGAATAATTGGTTTAGCTTTAAAATTTATTATATTTTTTCACATATTTTTTGATTAATGAAAATTTTATTATTGCAATTTAAGATTTGTATTTCTGATTTATGAAAATTCTTTTGGTGCAATTTGAGAAGTGATGATAATCAACACATAAGTATTAAACGTAATACCCGTAACAGCCCTTCTTCTTTCTCTTTTTAATGCAATATAGAAAATTTATTTAGTTCCCATACCGTATGTAAAAATGTTTAAATTTTTTAATTATATTTTTTGTGTTGAGTCATCTTGGTACAATTAGCTATCTGTTACGAACTCTCTTTTACGATATAGTTAAAATAAGAAAAGCTTTTCTTTATTACAAACTCTCTTTTACGATATAAAGTTAAAATAAGAATAAATATCAACATAAACCTAGAAGCTTGATATAGGTGCTCCCAAATGCTAGAGGGGCTCCTAGTTGAGGTGAGGTGACCCAATTTTTCATTAAGGGGTATCCTAGGTGTAAAATTAAATGTCCATTTTATCCTTTACTCAATTAAAACCTAAACAACATTAAAACACTAATCATTTTATTAAACTCAAAATCTCAAAAATCTCTTAAAAACCTCTCGATTAATCGTTGATTCAGAAAAAATTTCATCGATTAAACTCAACAATTCGTGATGAAGAATCATAGTAATGTGGTAGAAGGTAGTAGTGATGGTAATCAACATTCCTCTTTTGAACCTAATCAAGATATTAATCAAGAAATCGGTGATCAAAATAAAAATCAATCACCGCAACAACCACCAATGGTGTATCTAAGGAATTGAACAAAACCCATGTTATTATTAGAACTTCTAATTGATTGATTGGCATGTTTGATCGTGTTTTTAGTTTTAAAAAATTGGACGCAGTTGATGTTACAGTTGGTTTCGTGTGTAAAACCCAACCGTAATATACATGTTCTTCATATTACAGTTGGGTTCGTGTGTAAAACCCAACCGTAATATATCATGTTCTTGAATATTTTTACGGTTGGGTTCGTGTGTAAAACCCAACCGTAATATATCATGTTCTTGAGTATTACGGTTGGGTTATCTTCAATACCCAACCGTAAATTGTAGGGTAGAAGATGAATATTTAAGGATATTACGGTTGGGTTTTAAGCCATAACCCAACCGTAAAACTCTCTAACTTTCACTCCAGACTTACGGTTGGGTTTTAAGCCAAAACCCAACCGTAACTAATCTTTAAACCTCAATAATAAAATTAGATAAATAGATTTTAATATTTTTCATTTGTATCTTGTAGAGAATTGAAAGACGAAGATAACCCAAGAAAATGAGGTCAATCGGATATCGTATGAAGGAGTTATGATCAAAACGGTGAAATCTATTTGTATCCAGGAATAGTTACGGTTGGGTTCGCCAATAAACCCAACCGTAAATTTGGGCTCAATGAAGCCCAAA
>JAJJMC010015967.1:0-11280 GCA_023531435.1 Papaver californicum
CAGAAATTACATAACCTAGATGATTTATTGTATTGAGCTTAAACAATTTATGAAAAAATATGATTTTTTATTATTTTAAAAGAGATTTCTCTGTTATTCGTTTACATTTATTTAACTTGTATCCAAGAGTTTGATTGGTTGTTTAGCAAAAGGAATTTTTGGCCTAAACAATTTGGCGCTAGAAACAGGGATTGAAAAAAAGGATTTATCCTACCTGAAAAATAAAAAAGGGATTTTTTATTAATGAATCATCTAGGGAAGAAAAATTTTTTTTTATAAGAAAATATGGGAAAATTTAATTTTACAAGATATGAAAAATAAGGTTTATTTACATAAGTATGTTTTATTAACGTGAAAAATACCTTGTGAGGAACAAAATAGATAAAAATATGAAACAAAAATTTTTTGAAGGAGGAAAAAATTGGATATGTGATAGGGAAAATTTACAGTTAAAATAATAATAAGAATCTCTTATGATTTAATAGATAAGAGTTCATTTGACTAATTTTTTGAAAAAATTTTAGATATCGAGGAAGGAAAACGATCGAGAAGGCACAAGATAGTGAAGAAGCAGCAAATTCTAGAAAATATGTCTCAAGACGCGAATTCTGGGAATCAAAATAGTAATGAAGGCTTAGAAAATAGATTAGAAGAAGGAAGTGATTCAGGACAGCAACAAAATAATGAGGGAAATCATACCCCAAGTCAAGAATTGATGTCAAATACTGTGGTTCAGAATTTCTCTTCAGATCATGAGAGTTCTCGAAGAAAGACACGACAAATACAGGACCTATTAGAAGAAATAAAGGAAATACGAAAGGAGCAAAGAGCAAGCAACCATCAAATTGAGTTACTAGCAACCGAAAATCAAGTTTTAAAAGATGTAATTCAGCGAGAACAAAGACCAACTGTGACTAGAGTGCGAAATCAGGAGCCGATGTCGAGTAGACAAACATCAAGAAATGAACAGCGGAATCCAGATCAAAGAATAGTGTTAGCAGGATCGACATCTCGGGTCAGAGGACAACAAGAAAATAACTTCCAACGAACCCAATGGGAAACATGTTTGGAAGCGATGGAACAAATGAAGGAGGAAATTAAAGGATTAAAGAATAAAGAGGGGGGAAGGATAGAAGAGGTATTGAAAGAAGCAAAGCGAACACCGTTAGCGCAACAATTAACGCGCGTATCATTACCAAGAGAATATAATATTCCAGCGTTTGAATGTTACGATGGAACCAAGGATCCAACATCGCACTTAAAGTATTATAACCGAGTAATGACGCGATGGGATGGTCATGAAGCAATCATGTGCAGATGTTTCCCGTCAAGTTTAACAGGGACAGCATTATTATGGTACGACAGGTTGCCGGAAAATTCTATCAATAACTATGCGCAACTGGCCAGAAAATTTTTAGAGGCATACATGTATAACAGACCAATTGATTCAGGGGAGGACAGACTTTATTCTTTAATGTCATGGCCGGAAGAATCGATCCGATCTTATACAACTAGATGGCATACAATATGTCAAGTAATAGGTGATTTAGACCCTATGACAGCTATAAACCATTACAAATGGGGGATTGTAGATCGGAAGAGTCAGCTCTTCGTTGAAATCCATCGAAACAATCCAAAAACTGAAGGCAAATTGAGAGAAATAATAGAAACATGCGCAAGACTCCAAGATATACAGGATCAAGGATCGAGAATTAATTCTGAAAATCAAGGAAAAACAAGGAGAACAAATTCAGTTGAAGAATTACCAGAACAGAAAAGGAAATATCCTCCAAAAGTTGAATCAAAAGAATCAAAACATCCACGACGAGGAAATGGAAAAAATTTTGCTCAACAATTTCGAGAGAGAACTTTTACCAAGCTTAATGTTTCATATTTCAGGTTATTCAACATTTTGAAGAATCAACCAGGTTTTCAATGGCCAATAACTAAGGGAAATCAACCGGAACATACACAACACTCCAAAGACTATTGTGAATACCATAACTACAAAGGACATACAACAGACAACTGTAGAAATTTTATAACATTGGTACAAAGAATGGTCGATGCTGGAGAATTAAAGGAATTTGTTCAAAAAATTGAACCATCAGAAAAATACGATGAAGGCAAAGCAATACATATTCCATATAACAAACAGACAATTAATATGATTTCATGTGTGGAAAAGTGTGATACAGATTTGAATATAGCAATCAACAAGAAGTTGTGCAAGAGAATTCGGAACCACGAGGCCTTTAGAGTTCAAGGAAGGCAAGTAGAGTTATGGGAGGATTGGATGGCACATCCATTAACATTTTCTGCACAAGAAGTAAATCAAGAAATTGAAATGCATAATGACCCTCTTGTGTTGACATTATTAATATCTGGTTGGAATGTCAAGAAAATACTCTTGGATGGGGGCAGTTCATTAAATGTGATGTTCTACAATACATTTTGTAAAATGGGTTTTAAACAAGATCAACTCATCACCTCACGATTTGTCATTTATGGATTTAATGGGGTATCGTCCAAGCCAAAGGGAGAAATTGATCTTGAAGTATCGGCCGGACCGATCAATATTCTGACAAGATTTAGTGTTGTGGATGCACCATCCCCATACAATGTTATAATAGGAAGACGATGGGTTCATCAATTAAAAGGTGTAGTATCAACTTATCATCAGTATCTACGATTTCCAACACCGCGAGGAGAGATGGAGATAAAGGGTGATCAAGAAGATGCTAAACTTTGTGTAATAACGGAGACAAGAATAAATGAAGAACGGGAGCATTCACAATATAAAAAGAAAAAAGAATCAAGAATTAAAGCAAAAGAAGATGAAATAAATCAATACTTAGAAAAAAATGCAAAAAGTAAAATAGAGAGTGACAAAGGAGAGAATAGCAAAAATCAAGAAAATTTGGAAAATCAGCCACAAAAAGGGGCTAAGTAGCAATTAAAGGGAACCCCAACTCCAATTAGGATTCCAAAACCAGTTTTCACCCCAGTAGAACAAACAAAAATTATAAACATCGGCACCATAGAATGCCCCAAGCAAGTGCGAATTGGGACGTTAATAAAATCAGATGTGGAACAACAGATAGTCAAATTGCTCTGTGAATATATGGATGTGTTCGCTTGGAGAATAGAAGACATGCCGGGGATCGATCCCAGCATCGTCCAGCATGAATTAAACATACATCCTGATGCAATTCCTTTTCGCCAACGGATACGAAAAGTCGCACCAGAATATCATGAACAAGTGGAAAAAGAATTAGCAAAACTTTTGAGTGCAGGATTCATTCGGGAAGTAAGATACCCTACATGGATTTCTAATATGGTAATTGTCCCGAAGAAGAACGGTGGAGTAAGAATTTGTATAGATTTTACCAATCTAAACAAGGCATGTCCAAAAGATAGTTACCCGCTCCCAAACATCGATCAACTAGTAGATGCTGTTGAAGGACATGAGATGTTATCATTCATGGATGGACAATCTGGATATAATCAAATAGCGTTAGCAGAAGCGGATCAGGAACATACATCGTTCTTCACTCCACGAGGATTGTATTGTTACACCAGAATGCCATTTGGGTTACGAAATGCAGGAGCAACATATCAACGTTTAGTGGACGCAATATTCAAACCATGGATCGGAAAAACTTTGGAAGTTTATGTGGATGACATGTTAGTAAAAAGCAAGTTATCTGGTGATCATTTGCGAAACCTGACTGAAATTTTTGGTGCACTACGAAAGTATAAGATGAAAATAAATCCAGAAAAGTGTATTTTTGGTGTTACATCAGGGAGATTTTTAGGATACCTGGTTACAAAAGATGGAATTCAAGTTGATCCAGCAAAAATACAAGCAATAACGGATATGCCATCACCAAACTGTATAAAGAGTGTACAAAAGTTAAATGGATGTTTGGCTGCACTAAGTAGATTTATTGCAAGGTCATCAGAACGATGTAAACCCTTTTTTGATGTACTTAAGAAGAAAAATAAATTTGAATGGAACGATCGTTGTGAGCAAGCATTTCAAAGTATAAAACTACATCTTGCCACCTTACCAGCATTACAAAAACCAGAACCAGAAGAAATGTTAACTTTGTATATAGCAGCAACAGAAAATGCCATTAGTGGAGTAATGGTGCGAACGAATGAGAAAATCGAGAAACCTGTATACTACATCAGCAAGACTTTGAATTCAGCAGAAAGAAATTATACAAAGATTGAACAATTAATTTTGTCAGTGGTATTTGCTACTCAGAAGTTACGCACTTATTTTCTCACTCATTATGTCCGTATTTTAACCAAAGCTCCACTGGAATCAGTTTTAAAGAATACAGGGAAGGTAGGAAGAATAGCAAAATGGAACGCTCAGCTAGAACAATACAACATTGTTTATGAGTTACAAACTGCGCAGAAATCCCAGGTTCTAGCTGATTTTTTGGCAGATTTTCCAATCGAGGAAGAGTATGAAATTCAAGGACTACCGGGGTGTGAAGAAGAAGAACCAGTAGAGATACTAGATTCAAATAGTTCACAACGATGGGAGGTTTTTGTTGATGGGTCGCGAAATAAAGAAGGAGCAGGAATAGGCATCGTGATTACAGCGCCCAAGGGAGGACGTATGGTACACTCATTTCGACTTGAATACGAAGAACATACGAATAACATAGTAGAATATGAAGCAGTGGTCCATGCTCTCAAACTCATTATTGAATTAGGAATAAGCGATGTAAGACTTACCAGTGACTCGCAGCTGGTGATTAGACAGATCGAGTTAAAATATCAAACGATTGATGAGGACTTGGAACGATACAAAAATCTTGTACAAAGTTTAACAGTTTGTATTCCAAATATTATTTTTCGACATCTGTCTCGTGAAAAGAATCGACATGCGGACGCACTGGCATATATCTCATCCATGATAAATGATCCAAATACTAAAGCCCTGAAAATCGGGAGAATATATGAGCCATCCATAAGAGCACAAGTATTAAATAACATAGAAAAAGACGGTATCGATGAATCAGCCATACAAAATGCCACATCTCCATCGCAACAAGAAAATGACCAACCAAGTGAGCCGGATTGGAGAGTCCCGATACATCAATATTTACAAACTAAAGAATTACCAATGGATTCTAAAGAAGCAAGGAAAATTCAACTTAAATCAAACAGCTACCAACTAAGAGATGGAATTCTTTATCGACACTCTTTTCTTGGACCATTATTTCGATGTTTATCACGGAAAGAAGGATTACGAATTCTCAAAGAAATACATTACGGAGATGCAGGAAATCATAGCGGAAGACGATCGCTAGCATTAAAAGCCAAAATGCAGGGTTATTATTGGATTTCCATGTTGAAAGATTCGGAAGAAATGGTTCGAAGATGCGAAGAATGTCAGCGATTTGGTAAGAAAATCAAAGCACCAGCTACGGAATTAAATTCAATACTTAGCCCATGGCCATTCGCAAAATGGGGAGTCGATATAGTTGGACCATTAGCTGAAGGCACAAAGAAAAGAAAATACTTAATTGTGGCCACCGATTATTTCACCAAGTGGGTAGAAGCAAAAGCACTAGCGCGAATCAGAGATACTGATGTTTTTACATTTTTATTCGAGAATATCATCTGTAGGTTTGGGATTCCAGCAGCGATAGTTTCTGATAATGGAAAGCAACTCCAAGGGAAGAATATCGATATGTTATTTGAAACATATAATATTCAAAAACATAAATCTACACCTTTTTACCCACAAAGTAATGGGCAAGCAGAATCCACAAATAAAACAATCGCAACAAATCTGAAGAAAACATTGGATGGATATTATAATAGGTGGTGCGAACAATTACATAATACATTATGGGCATATAGAACCACAAGAAAAGCTTCAACTGGAGAATCACCATATCTTCTTGCTTATGGAACAGAAGCAGTAATACCAACAGAGGTTATTTTGCCTACAACCAGAACAGAAGCATGGGAGAAAAACCTAAATTCAGATCTCATGTTACAAAAATTGGATGATTTGGAAGAAAGAAGAGAAGTGGCACTCCAAAAAATGGAGAATTATCAAAGGGGATTAGCTCGAGAATACCATAAGCGTGTAAAATCCCGAAATTTTGTCCAAGGTCAATATGTCCTCCGACAAATAACAGAACATCAAAGGGACAAAAGAGCAGGAAAATTCGCACCAACATGGGATGGACCATATGTGATTCAAGCACCGGCAGGACAAGGGTCGTACTATCTTCAGAATTTGCAAGGAGAAATTTTAAAGCATCCGTGGAATGCACAATACTTAAAGCTTTACTATCTGTGAATAACACCGCAAAAAGCAGGTACATAAACAATTAATTCATTAATTTCTTTTATAATCACTCCAGGAGCATCGTACCATGGAGAATTTTATAATTCCATTAATCCCGGGATGTCATATACTTTGAACCCAGGAATATCAAATCTTGGAGATTACCATGATAATCAAAATTCCGTTAATCTCGGAATTTCGTATACTCTGAGCGCTCAAAATCAATCCAGAAACATCATATTCTGGATATCGTTACGATTGACGACATAATCATACACAAAAGGTGAACATTATCCTTAGAGAATTTTATTAACAATAAAATTCTTATCAAGAAGGGGTTCCTAATTATTGGTTTATCAATTTTCAGAGTACAGTTCGGGACCAACCCTGTATCTTACCCCTGGCCCGGGTTTGTTTCGTATGTGTGGGATCTCGAACAACATGATTTGAGGTAAAAAGTACTTCAATTCATGGGACTTAGAAAATCATATGATAGCCAAAAAGATTACTTAATCATATTTTCTTGTGCAGGGAACAGCATAAAAGGCAAGTCTAAAAGTTACAAAAGAAAATCTTTGAAAAAACACACAAAGTACAAGATGGAGGAGTTAACAGAAAATGAAACTACAAAGAATATAATCAAATATCAGGAAGACCGGATCGAGATGGTGGAGGAGGAACTGCAGGCACAGGAGCGCGCTTATTAAGCACTGAAGGATCGGATTTTGCACGATCTAAAGCAGTATTGAAGGACATCGCAATCTTCGCTTTAGCTTCTTGCCTGACCCATTGTACAAAATCACGCCCAAAGTTGATTTCTTTATGAAGCTCTTCGATCTTTTGCTGATCTATTGCTACTTGAGTACTAAGATGTGATGATTGATTTTTCTCTTCACTTAGTTGTGCAGTTAATGAATCAATCTCTCGATCACGAGCATTGATTTTAGAAAGTTCAGTAGATAGTCGAGCATGTAAATCCTCAATTTTTGTGGCGCTAAGAGTCACATTATATTCAGAAGTCTTTAACTCTTGAGTAATCTTTTCCACTGAATTTTTTGCTGAGTTAAGCTCAGTTTCTGCTTGTGTTGCACGATTCTTAGCCTCATTTAACTTTGTCTCCAGTTCTGAAAATACAAGAAAACATCAGACAAATTTTATGATATCAAGAGCTATAAAATCAGTTAAACCAAAAATGTACCTCTGACAACAGATTTAAACTCTAATTCTTTCTGAGTTAGCAATTTTACAACTTCTCGATATTTTGATTCTGCTTTATTACGCCTCCAAATGGCTAAATCAGAACTATCGTTCAGTCGAGTCAGTTTATCTCTAACCACATTCATCTCTTTGAAAACTTCCCTTGCATGATTATTCAATTGTACCATTCTACGTTCGATCCTAAATAATGTCTCCATATTTTCCACTGGACCTAGTATAAAATTTAAAAGTTTCATATAAATCAAGTAAATAAAATAGTAATTGAAAAGGAATGAAAAATAAACCTTGATTTTGATTCTGAAGATCTTGATTGTGATCTTCAATAATTCGGAGACGATCCTGTTGTTGCTGATGTTGATCATTATATTGATGTTGAAGCTGTTGAAGTTGTTGAAGTTGTTGTTGAAGAAGAGTATTTTGCTGTTGTAATTCATCATTCACCTGTTGTAAGGAGACATTCTTTTCCTTCATCTCCACTGATTCTTTCCTAAATATCAATTTCATCATGGTGGCTCGAGCTTTATAAAATTTATAACCACTGAACAGACAGTCATTACCATATTGAAGTTGGGCTAAAGCCTGTTGTGGAAGTGAATATAATGAACTATCAGACAGAGTCAAAACTTCATTAAAGGTTGGAGGAGGCTTTATAGGAAATCTCTGCTCAAAAACATCACTCTTGGACCATGCATCCAAAGCTTCGTCCATGGGGATCGCACTAAGTGAATCCTTGAATCGAGACATGAAGCAAGAATCAGATTTGATAATATCAGGATTAGATGAAATATTCCAAAGCTCTTGAGAAAGAAACCATTTATATGCTTCTTCTTCGTCCCCAATTAAATTGAAACCTTCACTGGAGATTCGATCGGAAATAGATTTCAGAGTAGAAGGATCAGCACTTGGAATTGAAGTATCGACCTCAACAGCAATCGAAGGAGATCGAACCAAAATTTCAGAAGGGGCGATCGATTCTACAATTACTTCAGAAGTCCCTTCGACTTCAGGAGGGATCGAACTGGAAGGAAGGATCGAACTGGAAGGAGGGTTTTCATCTTCAGTACGATCAGTAATGTTAACTTCATCAACAATGGCGATATCAGCCTCAACATTCATGTTTCCCATACCACCAATTGGAAGTATCTCGGCATTATCTCTCTCCGATGTATTCTTTTCTTCAGAATGAGATACTTCATTCACTACATCAATAAGATCATCAATAACAATATCATCTCCCTCTTCTTGAGGAAGGCCAGAAAAAGTTTCCAATGCACCATTATCAGGTACAGGGGAATCAAGTACGAAATCAAATGGAAGTGGAGAAACAACGTTATAAAAATTGGATGAAGTACCAGAAGAAAGTGCAACCATAGGATTGGATCGTTCCGATACAACAATTTCTGCTGGCATCGAGGAAACTGGAATAACATCGATAGGATCAAACTGATCCAATGGAAGAGCAACCATCGAGCTTCCTTCTCCCCTATTCGAACTAGGAACCATCTCTCCTATAACCTCGGTTGAGAGTTCAAGAGTTCTAGGCCTCTTTTGCTTCTTCTCTGTTGCGAGAACTAATTTTCGCTTTCCTTTACCATCAACTAAGGGTTCGATTGTTTGTTCATCCTCGACGATCTGTCTATTCTCGACGATTTTAATACCACGATCAGGTGGAGGAAGAGGGATTCCGATGTCCAAAGAAGGATCGACCTGAAGTTAAAATAATAATAAAAAAAAAAAAAAAAAACATTTAAAGAAGGCATTAAAGATCGATACACTATAAATAAAAGAAATGGTATCAACTAAGAATTCCGAACCTTGAAGTCAAATTTATAATCATCAAAGTTCAATTTCCAGGGGCAATAGTTCGGGAAACAATTACGAAGATGTTGAATTTCACTAGTAGGGAGATCACCATATACCCAAGGTCCCTCGATCAGAATAGGAGTGCGATACCACCTATAATCATGTTCTCGACGAATTCTCTCATTCGAAGGAAAATCAACATTAGTGCGTGGGGCTACCTTGATTCTGGGATCATCAACTTCATGAAGAAGAGGAAACCCTTTTGAGCATTTGCGAACAGGACTAACACTCCATCTAACAAAATTCTTAATAGTAATACCATCACCATAAGTATTCTGGAAATTTTCAGGCGTATAATTATCACGTTCTGAGGGATCGGGAACATAGCAAGTAAGACGGGTACGACCCTCGCTGCGAAGGGTACATTCATCGAGAATCCGCCACCAATTACCATTATACTGTGTAATGGAACGAAGTTGAGTATGCGGGGCCCTGCTGCGAGTAGCAAGAACTGTGAATTGGAAAGGGTTATTTTTCTCATACAGAGGAAGATGAAGACCAGCTTCCAAGGCACCAACAGAAATTAATAATCTATTATGGGTATATTGAAATTTTCTCATCGAATCATAGGTCATCATATCGGAAGTACTATCCGCAAAAGAAACTTTAAACCCTTGAAGGTTATGTCTTCTTTTAAATTCTTCAATATCCATGGATCGATAGCTATAAGATGACATTGACCGTTTACTTTTGGGGGCAACATTAGGAATATCGGGAGAAGAATCCCGTACGGTGCGAGGTACAGCAGGAGAAGGAGTAGCAATAGATGAATCTCGACGGGAAACAGCATATTGAGATGAAGAAGTCCTACTTGATCTCCTATTTCCACCCTGGTTGCCGGTAGTATCAGATTTCCTTGGAGACATATTGAAGATCTGAGCAAAAAGAAACGAAAGAAAGAAAAGATTAACATATAAAGAAATTACCTATTAATAATTACAGTGTAAAAAAGAGCCTTTTTATTCATGCATAACCTGAGAATCACAATCTTCTCACTACATCGATAGACCCACAGCCATAAAAAGAAAAATTTTGAATCAAGAAAAGTAAAGTTACTTACATGAAGAAAAGAAATTAACAATGGTCAAAATGAAGTGAAGAAGAAACCAATTAACAAGAACAGAACTCCTGAGTAGTAGGAAGATTTGAAAAGATTAAGGAAAACAAGGTGCATTAACTAAAAGAGAAAAGACAGCAGAAAATTACAGGATATTTAAAGGAGGAGAATAGTAACCGCCACAAGATGGGAGAACGAGATAATCGAAAATTTTTTTGAAAAAAGTGTAACTGACATAATCATGAGTATAAAAGTAATAAATACAGAGCCAGCGGAAAACTCGGAGAACGTGAAACTGAAAGTCCTTCTCTATTTTTCAAAATCTCGGATCGACCGTTGGATGATTTTATAAAAAAGAGAAGAAGGGGGCAAATTGTTAGTAAATTAAAGAATCACGACACATGGAAGAGGATCAAGCAAAGAAGCATCTAGATTAAAAAAGGTGAGAAACACAGGATTACTATCAAAGATATCGAATATCGAAAGGCATGAGATGTTTCCTGAGCGAAGAGCTGCATGAGTGACACATAAGATCGAGAAAGCTGAACACCAAAGAATAAGACAAACAGTATTGATTGATAGCTGTTCGGGAAAGCAAAAAGTTATTAATACTATATTATTTTATGAATCGAGAAAGTAAAAGATAATAATTACTCCATTCTTTTAAAGATCGAGAAAGTAAAAGATAATTATTATTATAATGATCGAGAAAGCAGATTATAATAAATACTCTATGATCGAGGCCACAGAAGTTTTAAGGGATAAAGAAACACGTGTCGGACATATAAAGTATCGAACCAAGAAGCTGTAAAGAACG
>JAJJMC010015968.1:0-11527 GCA_023531435.1 Papaver californicum
TGAACGATGAATGCATGAAGGACACATAAGATCGAGAAAGTTGAATTACATTGAATAAAACAAAAAGCATTAAATGATAGTTGATCGAGAAAGTAGAAGTAATGATTACTCGTATTATTTAAATGATCGAGATAAAGTAAGTAGGAAAACACGTGTTGAATATGCAAGCATCGTACCAAAAATCAATTAAGAGTAATCTGGCAAACATATGATCGCACCAAGCAGAAGATGAAAGAAAAGAACTATCGATATATCGAAATAAAAGGGATCGAACCAAAGGAGAATCGATCAAGGAACGATGACGAGTCTGGAGGAAATGACACGATGCACAAAGAGGGACCCAGTTAATAAATCTATAAATAGAAGAAGCCAGACAACAAAGAGGCGGTCGGGAAAAAATAGGAGAGAAAACTTAACAAGAAAAAAAAGGAAATTTCTAAGTATGAGTCCATAGAGGTTAACTGTTTTAAGTAAAGATTCTCATTTTATATCTTCTGAATAGAATGTAAAGATGGTAGATCGAGAATGATAAGTTGAGTAATCATATGTATCGTACCTTATAGAAATGATTTAATAAAAATTAATATAAGGATGTTTATCTGTTACTCGATTTCAATTTTTATTTGATATGTAAGAATTTGATTGGTTGTTTAGTCGAAAAGATTTTTGGCATAAACAATTTGGCGCTAGAAACAGGGATGATTAAAGGATTTATCCTACCTGACGAAGGAAAAATGGTTTTAATTTCAAAAAATTAAGTCATCCAAGGAAGAAAAGTTTTTTATTTTTAGTAAGAAAAAAAAGAGAAAAAAAAACGGATATGGTTGAAAAAAAAAAAATTTAAAAAAAAAGGTTGGAAAATTCAATTTGCAAGATGCAAAAAAAAAATGAGTTTAAAGTTTATTTAGATAAGTATGTTTTAATAACATGAACACTGTATGTGAATGAAAAAATAGATAAAAATATGAAATAAAGGATTTTATGAAGTGGAAGTATCAGATTTGTGTTAGGAAGGATTTACGGTTAAAGTAATAAATAGGATTTCTTATGATTTCGATGTATAAGAATTCATTTGACTGACTTTCTAGGAAATTTCTAGATATCGAGGAAGGAAAGCAATCAAGAAGGCAAAAAATAGTTAAGAAACAACAGATTCTGAAAAATATGTCTCAAGACGCTAATTCTGGGAACCAAAATAGTATCGAGAACTTGGAGAAAAGGCAAGAGGAAGGAAGTGAATCAGGACAACAGCAAAGTAAGGAAGGAAATCATACCCCAAATCGAGAATTAACACCAAATACAGTAGTTCGGAATTTCTCTTTACATCATGGGAACTCTCAAAGTGAGGTACGGCACATACAGGGTTTATTAGAAGAAATAAATGAAATGAGAAAGGAACAAAGAGCAAGCAATCATCGAATTGAATTACTAGCAACCGAAAATCAAGTTTTAAAAGATGTAATTCAGCGAGAACAAAGACCAGTTGTGACAAAAATACGAAACCAGGAGGCAATGTCAAGTAGACAAATATCAAGAAGTGAACAACGCAATCCAGATCAAGAATGGTGTTAGTAGGATCGACATCTCGAGCAAGAAGGCAACAAGAAAAAGAGATTCAACGAACTCAATGGGAAACATGTTTGGAAGCGATGGAACAAATGAAAGAAGAAATTAAAGGATTAAAAAATAAAGAGGGGGGAAGAATAGAAGAGGTATTAAAAGAAGCAAAACGGACACCGTTAGCATAGCATTTGACATTTGTATCATTACCAAGAGAATATAATATTCCAGTGTTCGAATGTTACGATGGTACCAAGGATCCAACATCACATTTAAAGTATTATAATCGAGTGATGACCCGGTGGGACGATCATGAAGCAATCATGTGTAGATATTTTCCATCCAGTTTAACAGGGACGGCATTATTGTGGTACGATAGATTACCGGAAAATTCTATCCATAATTACGCACAGTTGGTGAGGAAGTTTCTGGAAGCATACATGTATAATAAACCAGTTGATTCAGGGGAGGACGGCTTTATTCTTTAACATCTTGGCCAGAAGAATCGATCCGATCATATACAGCTAGATGGCATGCAATATGTCAAGCAATAGGTGAATTAGACCCAATAACAGCTATAAACCATTACAAATGGGGGATTGTTGATCGGAAAAGCCAGCTTTTTGTTGAAATTCACCGAAATAATCCAAAAACTGAAGGCAAGTTAAGAGAAATAATAGAAACATGTGCGAGGCTCCAAGACATACAAGAGCAAGGATCGAGAATTAATTCAAGAAGCCAAGGAAATACAAGGAGAACAAATTCAGTTGAGGAATCGCCGAACAGAAAAGGAAATTTCTTCCAAAATTTGAATCAAGAGAATTAAAACATCCTCGAAAAGGGAATGGTAAAAGCTTTGCTCAGCAATTTCGAGAAAGAACGTTTACCAAGCTAAATGTTTCATATTTCAGATTATTCAATATTTTGAAGAATCGGCCAAATTTTCAATGGCCAATAACAAAGGGTAATCAACCAGAGTTTACACAACATTCAAAAGACTATTGTGAGTATCATAGCTATAAAGGGCATACAACAAACAACTGTAGAAATTTTATAGCATTAGTACAAAGAATGGTCGATGCTGGAGAGTTAAAGGAATTTGTTCAGAAAGTTGAACCAACAAAGAAACATGATGAAAGCAAGGCAATACGCATCCCATATAATGAACAAACAATTAATATGATATCATATGCGGAAAAGAATGATACAGATTTGAATGTCGCAATCAATAAGAAATTGTGCAAGAGAATTCGGAACCATGAAGTCTTTAAAGTTCAAGGAAGGCAAGCAGAATTATGGGAAGATTGGATGGCATGTCCATTAACATTTTCTGCACTGGAAGTAAACCAAGAAATTGGAATGCATAATGACCCTCTTGTGTTAACATTATTGATATCAGGATGGAATGTAAAGAAAATACTTTTGGATGGGGGCAGTTCATTAAATGTGATGTTCTATAATACATTTTGTAAAAATGGGTTTTAAAGAAGATCAGTTGATCTTGTCACGATACATCATTTATGGGTTTAATGGAATATCTTCCAAGCCAAAGGGAGATATTGATCTTGAAGTTTCAGCTGGACCGATCAACATTCTGACAAGATTTAGTGTTGTGGATGCACCATCACCATACAATGCTATAATTGGAAGACGATGGGTTCACCAATTGAAGGGTGTAGTATCAACATATCATCAATATTTACGATTTCCAACACCGCAAGGAGAGATGGAGATAAAGGGTGATCAAGAAGATGCTAAGTTTTGTATAATGGCAGAGACAAGAATGAATGAGGAACGGGAGCATCTACAACATAAAAAGAAAAAGGAATGAAGAGTTAAAGCAAAGGAGGAAGAAATAAATCAATACTTAGAAAAGAATGCAAAAAATAAAACGGTAATGAAAAAGGAGAGAGCAGTCAGAGTCAAGAAAATCTGGTAGACCAACATCATAAAGGGACGATGTAGCAATTAAAGGGAACCCCAACTCCAATTGGGATTCCAAAACCAGTCTTCACCCCAGTAGAGGAAACAAAAGTCATAAATATTGGCACTGCAGAATTTCCCAAACAAGTGCGAATTGGGATGTTAATAAAAACAGATTTGGAACAACAGTTAGTTAAATTGCTTTGTGAATTTGTAGATGTATTCGCTTGGAAAATGGAAGATATGCTGGGGATCGATCCCAATATCGTACAGCACGAATTAAAAATACGTCCTGATGCAATTCCCTTTCGCCAACGGATACGAAAGGTCGCACCAGAATACCATGAACCAGTGGAAAAAGAATTAACTAAACTTTTAAGTGCAAGATTCATTCGGGAAGTACGATACCCCACATGGATTTCTAATATGGTGATTGTCCCGAAAAAGAACGGTGGAGTAAGAATTTGTATAGATTTTACTAATCTAAACAAAGCATGGCCAAAAGATAGTTATCCGCTCCCGAACATCGACCAATTAGTAGATGCTGTTGAAGGACATGAGATGTTATCATTTATGGATGGACAATCTGGATACAATCAGATAGCATTAGCAGAGGCAGATCAGGAACACACATCGTTCTTTACTCCACGGGGATTGTATTGTTACACCAGAATGCCATTTGGGTTACGGAATGCAGGAGCAACATATCAACGTTTAGTGGACGCGATATTCAACCATGGATCGGAAAAACTTTGGAAGTTTATGTGGATGACATGCTAGTGAAAAGTAAATTATCTGATGATCATTTACAGAACTTGGCTGAAATTTTTGGTGCATTACGAAAATATAAAATGAAAATAAATCCAGAGAAATGTATTTTTGGTGTTACTTCAGGGCGATTTTTGGGATATTTGGTTACAAAAGATGGAATTCAAGTTGATCCAGCAAAAATACAACCAATAATAGATATGCCATCACCAAACAGTATAAAAAGTGTACAGAAGTTAAATGGGTGTTTGGATGCATTAATAGATTCATTGCGAGATCATCAGAACGAAGCAAGCCCTTTTTTGATATACTTAAGAACAAAAATAAATTTGAATGGAACGATCATTGTGAACAAGCATTTCAAAGTATAAAATTACATCTCGCCACGTTGCCAGCATTGCAAAAACCAGAGCCAGAAGAAATATTAACTTTGTACATGGCGGAAACAGAAAATGCAATCAATGGGGTAATGGTTCGAACAAATGAGAAGATTGAAAAACCAATATATTACATCAGCAAGACTCTGAATTCAGCAGAAAGAAATTATACCAAGATTGAACAACTTATTTTGTCAGTAGTATTTGCTACTCAGAAGTTACGCACTTATTTTCTTACTCATTATGTTCGTATATTAACCAAAGCACCATTGGAGTCAGTTTTAAAGAATACAGGAAAAGTAGGAAGAATAGCAAAATGGAATGCTCAGCTGGAACAATACAACATTGTTTATGAGATACAAACTGCGCAGAAATCTCAAATTCTAGCTGATTTTCTGGCAGATTTTCCAATCGAGGAAGAATATGAAATTCAAGGATTACCAGGGTGTGAAGAAGAAGATCCATTAGATATTCTGGATTCAAATAATTCACGACGATGGGAAGTTTTTGTTGATGGGTCACGAAATAAAGAAGGAGCAGGAATAGGTATCGTGATTACAGCACCAAGAGGAGAACGCATGGTACATTCATTTCGTCTTGAGTTCGAAGAGCATACGAATAACATAGTAGAATATGAAGCAGTGGTCCATGCTCTCAAACTCATTATTGAATTAGGAATAAGTGATGTTAGAATCAGAAGTGACTCGCAGCTGGTAATTAGACAGATCGAGTTAAAGTATCAAACGATTAATGAAGATTTGGAAAGGTATAAAAACCTTGTGCAGAATTTAACAAATCGTATTCCAAACATTGTTTTTCGACATTTGTCCCGAGAAAAGAATCGACATGCCGACGCACTTGCGTATGTTTCATCTATGATAAATGATCCAACAGCTAAAGCAGTAAAAATTGGGAGAATATATGAGCCGTCCATAAGAGCACAGACATTAAATAATATAGAAGAGGATGGTGCGATGGAAGAAATCGATGACCCAGCAATACGGAATACCCCGCTTACATCCCAACAAGAAGATGACCAACCAAATGAACCAGATTGGAGAGTCCCAATACATCAATATTTGCAAAATAAAGTGTTACCAACAGATTCTAAAGAAGCAAGGAAAATTCAACTCAAGTCAAACAGCTACCAACTTCAGGATGGAATTCTTTATCGAAATTCTTTCCTTGGACCGTTATTTCGATGTTTATCTCAAAAAGAAGGATTGCGAATTCTTAAAGAAATACATTATGGAGATGCAGGAAATCACAGCGGAAGACGATCGTTAGCGTTAAAAGCCAAAATGCAGGGTTATTATTGGATTTCTATGATAAAAGATTCGGAAAAAATGGTTCGAAGATGCGAAGAGTGTCAGCGATTTGCAAAGAAAATCAAAGCACCATCTACAGAATTAAATTCGATACTTAGTCCATGGCCATTTGCAAAATGGGGAGTTGATATAGTTGGACCACTAGTTGAAGGAACAAAGAAAAGAAAATATTTAATTCTGGCTACCGATTATTTTACCAAGTGGGTAGAAGCAAAAGCATTAGCACGAATTAGAGATATTGATGTTTTTACATTTCTATTCGAGAATATCATTTGCAGATTTGGGATTCCCGCAGCAATAGTTTCTGACAATGGAAAACAATTCCAAGGAAAGAATATCGATATGTTATTTGAAACATTTAATATTCAAAAGCATAAGTCCACACCTTTCTATCCACAAAGCAATGGGCAAGCAGAGTCCACAAATAAAACAATCGCAACAAATCTAAAAAAAACATTAGATGGACATTATAAAAAGTGGTGCGAACAGTTACATAACACATTATGGGCATATAGAACCACAAGAAAAACTTCAACTGGAGAATCACCTTACCTTCTTACTTATGGAACGAAAGCGGTAATACCAACAGAGGTTATTTTAACCACAACCAGGACAGAAGCATGGAAGAAAAATCTTAATTCAGATCTCATGTTACAAAAGTTGGACGATTTGGAAGAAAAAAGAGAGGTGGCACTCCAGAAGATGGAAAATTATCAAAGGGGATTAGCTCGAGAATACCACAAACGTGTAAAATCACGAAACTTTGTCCAAGGTCAATATGTTTTACGACAAATAACGGAATACCAAAGGGACAAAAATGCAGGAAAATTCGCACCAACTTGGGATGGTCCATACATAATTCAAGCATCTGCGGGGCAAGGATCATATTATCTTCAGAATATGCGAGGAGAAGTTTTACAGCATCCATGGAATGCACAATACCTAAAGCTTTACTATCCGTGAATAATAATGCAATGATAACACAAAATACAGGTATATAACCAATTAATTCAGTAATTTCTTTCCAGGAACATCGTATCTTGGAAAACATTATGATTATTAATATAATCAAAATTCCATTAATCCAGGAATATCATATACTTTGAGCGCTCAAAATTATTCCAGGAACATCATATTCTGGATGACGTTGCGATTGACGACACAATCATATACAAAAGGTAAACATCCTTAAAGAATTTCACTAACAATGAAATTCTTATAAAGAAGGGGTTCCTAATTATTGGTTTATCAATTTTCAAAGTACAGTTCGGGACCAACCATGTATCTTACCCCTGGCTCGGGTTTGTTTCGTATGTGTGGGATCTCGAACAACATGATTTAAGGTAAAATGCACTTCAATTCATGGTACTCGGAAAATCATATGATAACCAAGAAGATTACTTAATCCAATTTTCTTGTGCAGGGAACAACATTAAAAGCATATCAAAAAGATACGAAAGAAATTTCTTGAAAGTACAAAATGGTGAAACCAACAACAGATGAAATTATAAAGGACACGATCAAACATCGGGAATACTGGATCGAGATGGTGGTGGTGGAACTGTAGGCACAGCAGCACGCTTACTAAGCACTGAAGGATCGGATTGTGCACGATCTAAAGCAGTATTGAAGGACATCGCAATTTTCGCTTTAGCATCCTGTCTAACCCAATGAACAAAGTCACGCCCAAAGTTGATTTCTTTTTGAAGCTCTTCGATCTTTTGTTGATCTTTTTCTTTTTGAGCATCAAGACGTGATCTTTGATCTTTTTCTTTAATTAATTCTGTAGTTAATCCTTCAGATTTATAACGCAAGGATACAATTTCTCGTTCACGAGCCTCAATCTTGGAAAGCTCAACAGCCAGTTGACCTTGTAAATTCCGAATTTTTGTTGCACCAAGAGTCACATTATTTTCAGAAATCTGTAAATCTTTAGTGACGTTTTTCACTGTATCGTTCACATCATTGAGTTCAGTTTCTGCTTGTGTTGCTCGATCCTTAGCTTCATTGAATTTTCTCTCAAGTTCTGAAAATACAAGAAAATATTAGATGAATTTTATGGCATAATAAGCCAAATTACCAGGTAAACTAAAAATGTACCTCTAACAACAGATTTAAACTCTATTTCTTTCAGAGATAGCAATTTTACAACTTCTTTGTATTTGGATTCAGCTTTATTACGCCTCCAAGTGGCTAAATCAAAACTATTGTTCAATTGAATTAGTTTTTCTCTAACCACATTCATCTCTTTGAAGATTTCCTTTGCATGATCATTCAATTGTGCCATTCTACGATCGTACCTAAATAAGGTTTCCAAGTTTTCCACTGGACCCAGGATAAAATTTAAATTTTTCATATAAGTAAACAAAATAAAAATAAAAGAAGAATGAAAAATAAACCTTGATTTTGATTCTGAAGATCTTGATTTTGAACTTCGGTAATCTGGAGTCGTTCCTGTAGCTGCTGATGTTGGTCATTGTGTTGTTGAAATTGTTGAAGTTGCTGTTGAAGAAGACTATTTTGTTGTCTCAAATCATCATTTGCTTGTTGTAATACATCGTTCCCTTGTTTCATTCTATTTGATTCACTCTTGAATAGTAACCCCAACATAGTGGCCCGAGCCTTATAAAATTTAAAAGCACTAAACAAACAGTTGGTACCATATTGAAGCTGGGCCAAGGCTTGCTGTGGAAGAGAGTATAATGGACTTTCAGCAACAGCTAAAACTTCAGTGAAGGAAGACGGAGGATTCAAAGGAAATGTTTGCTCAAGAATATCGTTCTTAGACCATGCATCCTGGGTCTCATCTATAGGGATCGCACTAAGTGAATCCCGTAACCGAGACATGGAACCGGTATCAGATTTAAGAATGTCAGGATATGCTGAAGTATTCAAAAGTCCCTGAGAAAGAAACCATTTATAAGCCTCTTCTTCATCACCGATTAGATTAAAACCTTCATCATTTCTGGCACCGGAATTTTGATCAGAAAGAGATTTCTGAATAGAGGGATCGACATTTATCTCAGCATCAACCTCAACAGTAATAGGAGAAGATCGAACCAAAGCCTCAATAGGAACGATCGGTTCCGAAAATACTCCAGCAGTACCTTCAACTTCAGTAGGGATCGAAACACAAGGAGCGGTCGTACTAGAAGGAGGAGAAGTTTCTCTTTCAGTACGATTGCTAATCTCATTTTCTTCTTCAAGAGAGACATCAGCTTCAACATTCACATTTTTTACACCATCGGCTGGATTTACTTCAGCATTATTCTTTCCCAACGAATTCTCTTCTTCAACATGAGATACTTCATTCACTACATCAACAATATCTTCATCAATAACAACATCATCTCCCTCTTCTTGAGGAAAACCAGAAAAAACTACCAATGTACCATTATCAGGTACGGGGGTATCAAGCACAAAATCAAAAGGTAGTAGGGAAATAATATTATAAAAATCAGTTAAAGTACCAGAAGTAGGTGCAACAATAGGATCGGATTGTCCCGATACCACAATTTCAGCTGGAATCGAAGAAACAGGAATAACATCAATAGGATCGGGATGTTCCGATGACAAAGCAACAACAGAACTTCCTTCTCCATTATGTAAATCTGAAGTTATCCCTTCTACAACATCAGGTGTAAGAGTTCTGCGCTTTTTCTTCTTTTTCTCTGCTTCAAGCACTAACTTCCGTTTTCCTTTACCTTCAACCGCGGGTTCGACCCTTTGTCTACCCTCGACAATCTGAATACTACGTTCAGATGAAGGAAGAGGAACTTCGATATCAAAAGAAGGATCGACCTGAAACCAAAAAAGTTCAAACATTGTAAGAAGATATTAAGGATCGATACAATATATCTAAAAGAATAAAATATGAAATGAAAAATTCGAACCTTGTACTCAAATCTATAATCATCAAAGTTTAATCTACATGGACAATAATTCGGGAAACAGTTTCGAAGATGTTGAATTTCATTATAAGGGATGTCACCATATACCCAAGGTCCTTCAATCAAAATAGGGGTACGATACCATCTGTAATCGTGTTCCCGACGGATTCTTTCATTAGAAGGAAAATCGACTTTGGTATATGGAGCTATTTTAATTCTAGGGTCATCAACTTCTCGAAGTAAGGGAAACCCTTTGGAACATTTGCGAACTGGGCTAACACTCCATTTAACAAAATTTTTAACAGTGATGCCATCACCATAAGTATTCTGGAAATACTCAGGTGTATAATGAATACATTCTGAAGGATCGGGAACGTAGCAAGTAAGACAGGTGCGACCCTCACTGCGAAGAATGCATTCATCAAGAATTCGCCACCAATTACCATTATACTGTGTGATGGATCGGGGTTGAGTATGGGGAGCCCTATTGCGAGTAGCAAGAACTGTGAACTGGAAGGGATTATTCTTTTCATACAAAGGGAGACGAAGGCCAGCCTCTAAAGCACCAGCAGAAATTAACAATCTGTGATGGCTATATTGAAAATTTCTCATCGAATCATAGGTCAACATATCGGAATTATCATCTAAGAAGGAAACTTTAAATCCTTGAAGATTATGTTTTCTCTTGAATTCTTCGATATCCATGGATCGATAGCTATAAGTAGATAATGCCCGTTTACTCTTGGGGGCAGGATTAGGAATATCAGGAGTGAAATTACGTACAGTGCGAAGTGCAGCCGGGGTGGGAATACCAGGGGATGAATCATGACGAGAGACGGCGTATCTCGAAGTAGAAGACCTACTCGATCTTCTGCTCTCACCTTGATTACCAGTAGCATCAGATTTTCTATGAGGCATAGTGTAAAATCTGAAGGAAAAGAAGCATAAGAAAGAGAGAGTTAATATGAGAAGAAATTATCTAGAAATAATTACAGTGTAAAAGATAACCGTTATTTCAGTCATGGAAAGAAAACATGAATTAAGAAAAATAAAATATAACAAGATTACTTACATGAAGAAGAGAAATGAACAAAAGTCTGTAAAGAAGAAATCAATTGATGAGGAAAGAACTCCTGAGTAGTGGGGGAAATTTGAAAAGTTTAAGGAAGACAAAGTGCAATAACTATGAGAAGTGAAAGACAGTAAAAAGTTGCAGGGTATTTAAAGGATAGAATTAGAACCGCCACAAAATGGGAAAAGGAAATAATCCGGTAAAGATTTGATACTATCGAAAAAAGCGTAACTGACACAATCATATGTATGGGAACAATAAATGCAAAGCCGAAAAGATGGGTAACGTGCTAGTACAATTAATGCCAGCGGAATACTCGGATAACGTGCGAAAAAGAAAAGTTAAAATGATAAGTTCTCTCTCCATTTTTCAAAATCTTGGATCGACCACTAGATGATTTTGTAAAAGGGAGAAGAAGGGGGCAAATTGTTAGTAAATAAAAGAAGCACGACACGTGGAAGAAAATCAAGATAGGAAGCAACCAAATTAAAAAGAGCAAGAATCACACAATCAAAATTGAAGAGATCGAATATCAAAAAGATGCGGAACGCTTCCCAAAAGCTGAACGATGAATGCATGAAGGACACATAAGATCGAGAAAGTTGAATT
>JAJJMC010015978.1:17500-25899 GCA_023531435.1 Papaver californicum
TGAATAAATCCTCCTCTATCTGTTCCGGGTCGAGGGCTCCTTCTTCAAACTCCGACTCGTTTTTTTCATATAGAAATCTCTGATCAACAAAAGAACAAGATCCATTTTGCATCATATCTAAGGGATTTCTTGGTTCGGACCGAAGAAGCAATGTCACTCGATCATTATCAAACTGACTGCAATCTTTTTCTGTCCGTGAGGATCCCACCAGAGCGCCTTCTACTTCTAATAGGCCATGAACTAGATCAGAATCATTCTCAACGAATCCATAAGAAGTGATCCCATTTTTTTCATCGGGTCCGGGTAGAGACCAAAGATCTTGAGCGACCGATCCGGCAGAACAACTCAAAAGATAAAGAAGTATCGTTAATTTCTTCATGCTCGTTCCAAGCTCGAAGTACCATTTGTACAAAAAAGAATCCCCTTCCTTACATGATTTCTTCTTCATATAGATAGATATAGGATCTATGGGGCAATTACTTAGAAGTATATTTTGTGCCACAGCCCTTCCTATCTGATAGAAAAGGATCCCATGATCCTGAACCGATCTTACCTGGGATCGCAAATCCCAAGTTTGTCTATGAAGAGCGGATCTAATTGTATTAGTGTCTAGAATGGATTTCTTCTGTGTAATACTAATGGATAGGGCCTCATTGGTAAGTGCTACAAGATCTCGTGCATTGGAGCCCATGGTTATGGCCCCGAATCCATTAGTATGGAACATTTTCTTTTCCAAGTGAAATCCCCTAGTATATGAAAGAGTGAAAAAGTGCTTTCGTTGTTGTGGAATAAGAAGCCTCCGTATCTTAATGCATGTATTTAATTTATTCGGAGCTATTAGAGCGGGATCTACTTTTTGGGGAATATGAGTCGAAGCAATAACAAGGAGATTTCTAGTGGAGCATCTTTCACAATCCCTGGAGAGATAGTTCACTAATAGACCGAGGGATAAGTAATTCGACTCATTCACATACAGATCATGAATGTTTGGAATCCATATTATGCAAGGAGACATTGCTTTTGCTAATTCGAATTGAAGGGTGATATCAAATCGGTCTTTTTTCGGCGTCATATACATAGTTAGCGCATTCGTCATAGTTAGCAGCTCTGTATCAAGGTCATCATCGATATCGTCACTAGCATCAATCTCGATATTGTCACTACCATCAATATCATCAATAAGATAACCTTTAGGCTTGTCATCCAGGAACTTGTTCGGAAATACCGTAATGAAAGGAACATAAGAGTTTGTCGCTAGGTATTTGACCAAATAGGATCGTCCAGTTCCTATAGAACCTATCACTAAAATACCCCTAGACGGGGATAGGGCTAAGCGGAGCGAAAAGGGTTTTCCATGAGATGGGAAATGAAAACTATTAGCCCCACACGAGGTTTGTGAATAAGTGATTGTCTGATAATGAGCAAGGAATATCCGTCTTTCTGCTAAACAGGATCTATTGAACTCATAATTCATTAGATCTTTTTTATGAATGTCAACTAAGTATCGTAAGTAAATTGATCCCGGTTGTTCAACCATTTGATAACCAGAGTCATTCTTTGATAAATGATCACTATGAGTCAGACTCAATAGAATTTGATCAATCCTTTTTTTTGTCGTTAAGGTGGAGAACTGAACCAAGAATTCTCTTTCTTCATCATCAATCGAATCACTGTTCGCGACCCAGGATTCTATTTTATCATCAATCCAATCAACGTTCACGTTTTTTCTTTTTCTTATCAATGAATAGATCTCTTTACTTGTACGACTTAGATATCTCGTATTTCTCGAAAAAGTGATTCGATTGATGGGATTTGGTATGATACTTATGATATCGATGAGATTGATATTCAAATATTTCTTCTTAGAACGTATTGATTTGACCCCATAAGTGGGACCACCACCCAATAGCATGTTGCCACCAGAAGCAGAACCCCGTATTTCTTCTAGAGAATCTCCTAATTGTTCCAGAGCAACTAGAAAGAGATTCTTTAACCAGAAAGAGTTCAGTTCAGATGTAGGATACCTATCCAGAAGTTTTCGCAACTCAATCATGTATGATGGAATCATCAAAGATTTGATCTTTTCGAACTCTGTCTGTAACTCACTAGAGGCCCGGGAAACAAAGAGAAGATGTGTACGAACGAGATATCCAGCAACAAGAAGAAGGAAAAGGATTGAATAGAGGAACTCCCGAGCATTTGGTGATCTCAGATGTATCCATATCAATGGAACGGGTGACTCATTATTTCGATGAATCATTTCTTCGGACAGAAGAAGATTATGTAAACACTTACTCGAAATCTCACTTATCGGATTCCATTGTGGAAGAATCGCCCACAATTTTTTCTGAGGAATTGGCCATGATGTATCTGATCCATGCATAATATCATGAAAAACGGATACAAATTTTTGACTGCTACTTAGTATCGGCAATAGGTCTGAAAAAGTATCTAAAAGGGTGAAATTTAGATATTTGCACCCTGCCGAAGTAAGGAACCATGGCATATATGTTTGTAACAGATTCCATTTTGAGAGATTTGAAAAAGCACTATCTCGTTGAAGGGTTCTATACATCTGCCATTTCTCAACGCATTTCTTTAGACAAAGACTCTGTTTTTTCCTCTTTTCGGATGGTAAATATTTCTCAGAACATGGAGTGTGAATCAAACCCATGTTTGAATTGAAATTGAGATACTGATGCAAGTTCTTCCCTTCTGAATCAGAGAGATTCATATCTGAAAGAGGTTGACAATAAGTTCTTTCAAAATTGACTATTTGTCCCTCTGTTAGAGGTGTTCCAGAAATGTCTGGGATCGAGTAAATAGCTCTACGAACGAATGGATCGGATCGAATTGGAAAATGGAAAGATTTGTACAAGTTATACCTTTCGTCACCACTTTGTGGAAAATCGTTAGGTATGAATATGTTAGATACCTGTGACTCGATTGATGAAATAGTATCTCTCTCCAAAAAAACATGTTTTTTTGGACCGACGCACAAAGAAAAAATGTTGTTGCGAATGAACAAGATATTGAGGAATTGTCCATACGTAAGATCATAATTATTGATACGGGCCTTTTCCACATAAAAAGGGAATCTTTTGTTACAATCGAACCAGAAGTGATGTGGATTATTCAAGAATCGAAGTCGATTTGCTTTATAAAAAGAAGAGATCAATGAACTTCTATGAAATGGTTTCACGGGATTCAGCCAATTGTCTCGATCGTGGGATATCATTGAGAAATAGGAATCGGTGTTATCAAAGTCTTTCCTGCGATTATTTCTAGTATGAAATGAGTCAATCATCCACTTTGGTATCTTATTGAATAAAAACGGTGATATTGTTCCTCCATTGATCAAGAATTTCGATTTTTGGGAAGTATCACGATTATCCAATAAGAAGGGTTTCAATTTATTCAAATGAACGATTTGAACACCTATTGATTCTAACAACTGATTGCAGAGTTGATCATTCGGCCCTTTCAATTCATAGATGTGGATCTCGGACCTATGAATGGGGATATTCCCGATACTCACAAAGAAAAAAGGAAGTGACTTAGACAAAAAGAGAAGTGACTTGGACAAAAAGAGAAGTGACTTGGACAAATCTTGTTTGTCGATAACCTCGGACCAATCAATCGAATATTGATTAATACGTAATCGACCGAACACTACTTGAAAACGGCTCTTCTGCTCAGAAACGAAATGTTCCAAATGTTCCTGGAAATTATTGCTCCCGTTGGGCCATTTGTATCTATATGCATTAGGATCCCGATTCATGGATCTCTCGGTTCGAGAAATAAGAGGATCGAACCATTTCTTCTGACTCTTTTTCAAATTCGATAAATGTTGGTTGATCGTATATTTCATTATAGTTCTATGATTCAGAGTATCATTTCCTATTTGATCCCTTTGAATTCCATAAAAGAATCGATTCGATACATTTCTTATGTACCCATAGGTGCTATATTGGATTTGAATCAGATTTCGGATCAATCTATATTGATTGACTGCCTCCATTATGTTGTTGCTAGCAAATACCACTCTTTTTGGTTTTGGATCTTCCAAGTCATTCCCGCAGGAGATCCGGACCGATTTTTTTCTGATCCTTCGATAAAAAGATTCATTCTCTTCATAAAAAATAGGAGGTAGAACCAAGAAAGATTTCTTTTTCGATTCATCCCTGGAGTTGAATACCTCATTCAATAATTTTTTTTTATCCAACCCGTAGGAATCAATAGAAAAGGAAAATCCCTTATGATACACCAGATCCGGCTCGGTTATTGATAGAGTGAATAGATCTGCCATTTCTTGAAATCTCTCTTCTGATTCAAAATCGCGGTGTAACGTGTACCCCCCCCTGTTTCGGTCATGGAATAGATGAAAGAAAGAAAAAAATGGATTTTGGTTCAAGAATGAAATCTTATTGGAACTGGCCATATCCGGTTCATCCTTCGGAACCATATCACATCCCGGATCTGATGAAATAGGATGAATTGAGACGGTATTTTGTAAATACGTAATTATCTTGAATATATCAACCATTTCTTTATTTTCCGATCGTCTGGAAGGGACAAAAGAAACATCTTGTTCTTTCTTCAACAATTTATGATCTCTAGTGGACCTCTCAGTAGGATTCGAACCCAGATGAAGTTCTGACCATCTGTCAGAGAAAAAGGAACGAATTGATTTTGTAGAATTCCCAAGAATTGCTTCGATTTCTTCCGGAAGCAGATGATTATTCATCTGCTTCTCACGTTCCGTGAATAGCCGGGACATTGAGGAATATCCAGAAAGGCATTTCGGGAATCGGTCTGATTTTCTCTCTGTTCGTTCCGTTTGAAGAAAGGAAGGATCCCAAAGAATCGATCTTTCTTTTAGTTGTTGAATCTCTCTTTGATTGATCAATGTGTGATATTCCGAATCCTCATTACTAATCGAATCGAAAGGGTCTCTGGATTGATCAGAAGATCCTTTCAATTGGCTAGAATTCGTTACTTGAACGAAAATAGATCTTGTGGAATCATATTGAATATTTGACGATACATTCCGTACCTTGCTAAAAAACCGATCCTTGCTTACCAACCACACATTGTCTAACCAAATCCAACTCTCTCTCGATACGTTCCTCAAAAAATCCGACTCGTGCAGATTCTTCCCCCAACTAACGAAGATATCTTGGCGGAATTGCCACATATGAAATTGAGCACAATTTTGCAAAGAAATACCCCACTTGTTTCTCGAGAAGAGATGGGAAACATGTTCAATCTCATTTGATTGAATAGTTGACTCAGCTCCTTGTTGTTTGAAGAAACCCTCCACTTCAATTGGTCTTTTTTCACGAAAAGCAGACATGAGATAACAAATCCAGTGTTTCACTAAGATTTCGAATAGCTGGCCCGAATTCAAGTTGATTATGTTTCGCTTCTTCCTCAGAGAAAGACGATCAAACAATTCCCAATCATGGTCCTTGCGGATCGGATCATCCGTATAGGATACAAAAAGAAACTCCAGATATTTGATATCTTTCTCTTTAAATGAGATCTCAATTCCAGCTACGGTTTCCTTAGATATCTTACAACTAGAATTCCACCTTTTTCCGATCCGGTTCCTCCACCACCGCGAACCCCAGTTAGAGTCAGGCATGATACACTTTTTCGTTATTGGGAGAACCCAAGTACTCTCTTTCGGATCCATGAAACAACTCTCAGAGATCTTTTTCCCTTTTGGAAGATAGAGGAGCGAAACAATCAACCTATTAATATTGGAAGACCAAAAAGATTCTTCCGATGTATCATTTCTGGGTCCAATGGAATTCATAGGTATAGGAAGAAGCCCCATCAAATAGAGATTTTTTCTTTCGACCATATTTCGATTGTTAATACGATATATAAGGACCGCTACTACAAGCAGTACTACACCTTTGATCGTGAAATATCGATTGCTTGTTGAACCCTGTGAATCGCGTGAAAGGAGGATACTCCAAATTCGGGGGTCAAAGAGTTTCATAAAACGTTCTTGGTGGAAAAAAATGTGAGTGAAAGATCCCACTGAATCGAATTTGGTCCATGAATCTAAGAAATAGTGAGAATTCTTGATCTCTCTCAATATCTCTCTCAATTCGAAGATCCAGGATTTGAATTGATGTCGTTTCATTGATTCCTGTTTCATTGATTCCTCCTAAAGATTTCATTTCAATTGGAATTTGGTTATTCACGATGTACGATGATCCCTGTTAAGCATCCATGGCTGAATGGTTAAAGCGCCCAACTCATAATTGGCAAATTCGTAGGTTCAATTCCTGCTGGATGCACGCCAATGGGAACGTTCAATAAGTCTATTGGAATTGGCTCTGTATCAATGGAATCTCATCATCCATACATAACGAATTGGTATGGTATATTCATACCATAACATATGAACAGTAAGAACTAGAATTCTTATCAATACTGGAACTCATAGGGAAGAAAATGGATTTATGGATGGAATCAAATATGCAGTATTTACAGACAAAAGTATTCGGTTATTGGGGAACAATCAATATACTTCTAATGTCGAATCAGGATCAACTAGGACAGAAATAAAGCATTGGGTCGAACTCTTCTTTGGTGTCAAGGTAATAGCTATGAATAGTCATCGACTCCCGGGAAAGGGTAGAAGAATGGGACCTATGGGACATACAATGCATTACAAACGTATGATCATTACGCTTCAACCGGGTTATTCTATTCCACCTCTTAGAAAGAAAAGAACTTAAAAAAAAATACTTAATAACACGGCGATACATTTATACAAAACTTCTACTCCGAGCACACGCAATGGGGCCGTAGACAGTCAAGTGAAATCCAATTCACGAAATAATTTGATCTCTGGACAGCGTCATTGTGGTAAAGGTCGTAATGCCAGAGGCATCATTACCGCAAGGCATAGAGGGGGAGGTCATAAGCGTCTATACCGTAAAATAGATTTTCGACGGAATGAAAAAGACATATCTGGTAGAATCGTAACCATAGAATACGACCCCAACCGAAATGCATACATTTGTCTCATACACTATGGGGATGGTGAGAAGAGATATATTTTACATCCCAGAGGGGCTATAATTGGAGATACCATTGTTTCTGGTACAGAAGTTCCTATCTCAATGGGAAATGCCCTACCTTTGAGTGCGGTTTGAACCATTGATTTACGTAATTGGAAGTAACCAATTAGGTTTACGACGAAACCTAGAAATCAATCACTGATCCAATTTGAGTACCTCTACGGGATAGACCTCAACAGAAAACTGAAGAGTAACGGCAGCAAGTGATTGAGTTCAGTAGTTCCTCATATAAAATTATTGACTCTAGAGATATGGTAATATGGAGAAGACAAAATTGTTTGAAGCACCGACAGAACCGGAAGCGCCCCTTGTTTCAAAGAGAGGAGGACGGGTTATTCACATTTCATTTGATGGTCAGAGGCGAATTGAAAGCTAAGCAGTGGTAATTCTACCCCCGGGGAAAAATAGAGATGTCTCCTACGTTACCCGTAATATGTGGAAATATCGACGTAATTTCATAGAGTCATTCGGTCTGAATGCTACATGAAGAACATAAGCCAGATGATGGAACGGGGAGACCTAGGATGTAGAAGATCATAACATGAGTGATTCGGCAGATTTGGATTCCAATATATCCACTCATGTGGTACTTCATCATACGATTCATATAAGATCCATCTGTCTAGATATCATTATATACATCCAGAAAGCCGTATGCTTTGGAAGAAGCTTGTACAGTTTGGGAAGGGGTTTTGATTGATCAAAAAGAAGAATCTACTTCAACCGATATGCCCTTAGGCACGGCCATACATAACATAGAAATCACACTTGGAAAGGGTGGACAATTAGCTAGAGCAGCGGGTGCTGTAGCGAAACTGATTGCAAAAGAGGGTAAATCGGCCACATTAAAATTACCGTCTGGGGAGGTCCGTTTGATATCCAAAAACTGCTCAGCAACAGTCGGACAAGTGGGTAATGTTGGGGTGAACCAGAAAAGTTTGGGTAGAGCCGGATCTAAGCGTTGGCTAGGTAAGCGTCCTGTAGTAAGAGGGGTAGTTATGAACCCTGTAGACCATCCCCATGGGGGTGGTGAAGGAAGGGCCCCAATTGGTAGAAAACAACCCACAACCCCTTGGGGTTATCCTGCGCTTGGAAGAAGAAGTAGAAAAAGGAATAAATATAGTGATAGTTTGATTCTTCGTCGACGTACTAAATAGGAGAGAAAATCGAGAATATGTTTCTTCGTCTTTACAAAAGAAAAAAAGATAGGAGTAATTAGCTGTGACACGTTCACTAAAAAAAAATCCTTTTGTTGCTAATCATTTATTAGCAAAAATTGAAAAGCTCAACATCAGG
>JAJJMC010015980.1:0-15720 GCA_023531435.1 Papaver californicum
CTCACTAGAAATTAAGGTGCAATTTAGACACTAAAATGTGTCTATCACATTTGCGACTCTAATACATATAATAGGTGATGTCGATAGAACGAACAATGGATGAATATCAGGAGTTATGTTTCACTTTGGTAATTAAATAGAAATAGCGGTAGATACTGAAACCCCTGGTTACTATTTCTCTCATTTGATTTATTTTATTAGTTCAGTTATTTTTCTTGTTTTATTATTTTATTCATAAATATAAAAATCCCAAAATATTATTTCTGATTAGTTAATTGGGATATTAGTTGCAGTATTTTCCTGCTCCCTGTGGGTTCGACCCGTATTTGCCGATGTCTACTAGTTAGACGCCGTGCGATTGCGGTTATTATAAATAGGGTAATATAAAATCTTATCGATCACCATTTTGATCATGAGATGATCCAGAACTAGCATGTGGATTAGCCGCAGAAGAAGAAGCACGAGTTGCAGTAGGCATTGTGGAATCAAAATACTCGTAAATCATTCAAATAAGTTAACAATCACTAAAGAAACCAAATCTTGGAGATTTCAAGATCAAGAACTAGATCTATGTAAATGAAATATTAAGAACTTATACTGAAAATCTGAAATTATGCAATAATTTGATCAAAGATCAAACTTGAGATATGTAATTGTACTAATTTGAGATAAAAATTTGCAATTTTATGAGAAAAAAATCTAACCTAATCTGATACCATCTAAGATAATCAGAGCTGGGAAGAAATGAATCTATTCGAATGTATTGTAATGAAATAAAAAAATTTATGACAAAGGTATTTATACCAGCAAGACTAATACAAAGACAACACTATAGAAAGACAACCGAAAGATAAGGGCATTATCATAAAGCAAAATACATTTACATTTAGTTACTCTTATACATCCAAAATCTATAATTTGATAAAAGTCACCTTGTGACCCAAACTTTGTATAATGACTTAAAATTTGCACCGACTCACAATCTACCTCGTGATCCAATATTTACCCCGTAACATCAAATTTACCTAGTGACAAAAAATTGCAGGCGAATCTTATATTTTTCATTGCAATATAAAATTTTCACCTAACTTTATAATAAGAAATAAATTATCATTATGACCCGATTTTTACATACGAAGGAGAAAAACACAAAAGTAGTCAAGCTTAGTATACAAAAACTCCATCCATATTATTGTCTATAAATAAAAATCATTTGAAATAAACATGACACAAAAACCCCATTCCCATTTATAAGATTTTAAAATTTAATTTTTAGCAATTTAGTAAATATCATACCTACCCTTTCTTATTTTTCTTATTTTTTCTTTTTTCTTATCTTTTCTCAACTTCTTCTACCGCCTCCTCCTTCTTTTCCTCCCACACAACCACACCACACCTCTATTTAACGCTACGCCACCACCAAACCCACTACCATATCCAGATCTTTCACCACCAGCACCTCCGCCTCCACTTCCACCATCAACATCTCCTTCTCTTTCTCCTATACCACCACCAAACCCACTACCATGTCTAGATCCCCCACCAACAACACCTCTGCCTCTTGTCTTTTATCCTTTACAACCACCACTAGCACCTCTAGATCCGCCACCAACAACACCTTCTCCTTCTACCCTCTCAACCACCGCCGCCTCTTTCTTCAATCCTCTAAAACCACCACCAACGCCTCTTTCTAATATATCATCACTAGATAATGATGATACATCATCATCGTCGAAATCAATGTTATGTTGGTGATATGATAATTTTCTGTTGAAACTAAATTGGTTTCATCAAATTTTGACAAAATTAAACAACGTTGAAACCAATGTTTTTGTTGGTGAAAACAATAAGTTTTGTTGAAACCAAATTTGGTTTCATCTGATCTTTGCTTATTTTTTTATAGTAAAACAAAGTTTTAATGTTGAAACGACAATTTTATGTTGAAACCAAATTTGGTTTCAACATATTTTTGCCTAGTCTTTATCGTTGTACAAAAAGTTGAATCACCAGAAAATGTTGTGTTGGTGAAGTGAGAGATGACAAATTTATGTTGAAACCAAATTTGGTTGCAACAAATTTTGACAAATTTAACAACGTTGAAAACAATGTTTTTGTTCATGAAAATAGTTAGTTTTGTTGAAACCAAATTTGGTTTCATCTGTTTTTTGCATGTTTTTTATCTTGAAACTAACGTTGTTGGTTGATATGATAAGTTTCCGGTGGTGGTGGTTGGTAGTAGTGATGTTGATGGTCATTATAGTGTTGGTTGGTGGTGGTGGTATTAATTGGCAATAGTGGGATAGTACTGGTGTTGGTGGTGGATATGGTGTTGGTTGTTAGCGGTGCTGGTTGGTGGTTGTGGTGCTGGCTATTGGTAGTGGGGGTGGTGCTGGTATTGGTTGTGGAGATGGTGTTGGTGGCAATGGTTGGCGGTGTTAGTTGACGATGGTAGTGGTTCTGGCAATGTTGGTGGTTGGTGGTGGTGGCGATGATTGTGCTGATAGTTAGTGGTGGTGGTGGTTCTGGCGGTGTTGGTAGTGTTGTTGGTGAAAAGAGAATAAAAATTGAAAGTACGTTCTTTTTTATTTTGTAGAGTGATTTAAACTAAAAGGTTAACTTAGACATATTATGTTAAATTGGATTTTTATATTATTTTTGTTTTCATTGGTTTTTTGTGGATGGATAGTGATATCTCTGGGATTATAACCCACAACATACCATATTTATCACCTAAGTTTGTGGAATTGGACAAACAGTAAGCAGATTGCAAATGTAAATATCATGGTCCGTTTATAGAACTTAAGGGGGAAAACAGATTGCAAATGTAAATATCATGGTCCGTTTATAGAACTTAAGGGGGGAAAGTGTGTTGGGCTCGAAGGCGAATCGAAGAACCTGATGTTAACAAAGGTTGGAATGATACTTAGTCCTGCTTTTCCAACAAGCAGCAACCCTTTTTCAAGTGAGGAAAATTTGAAGATGCACGCATCTCAGGTGGCATTCTTCTTGTTAGATGCACTATAATCGGTTTTTGTTAACTAGTACACTTTAGGCATATCAAGCATAGAAGAAAAAAAACAGTTATATAAACTGTAATTTTGTTCAACCACTTGTTCAGGTCGAATACATGAGAACTGCTGACAGTCCAAATATTTGGTTCTTTTTGCTACAAATCTGACAAAAACGCAATAAAAGATGAACTAAGGAAGCAAAAATAAGGCAATAAGAATGTGCATTGTACAAAGATCTTTTTCAGGTACAGCTAGGACCAAATTATAATTTTGCATTGGGAATTGCCCCTTCAAACCACAACTAGCGTGCACAAGAGAGACTCACATTTTATTTTATTTTTCTGTCTTTTAACGCTACAACGTTATCCGAATAACAAATGAACCTGCAAAGAACAAAAAAACAAAAAAATCAAAAGAAAGACATATTGTAGCATGTTAGCCACACTGTTGAAGATGGCCTACTGTTTACAAGTAGAGGTTGACTTTGGCTTAGAAGTCAGGTGAGCCGTGAGTGATAAATTGGACATTCTAAACAAGGAAAATGAGATATGTATCATTCCCAGAAGTTATGTGAGGTTACATATCAAATTATCTATATAGACTGAAAGAACTAAACAGATGATTTCAGCGCAATTCAGAGAATAGACATACAGCAGGTGACCAGTATCTGCTGGATCCTACAGAAGCGAGGGAATTGTTGTCCCTATTATATCTTGAGTGTATTCTCCTAATGTACCCACTTTAGTCATTAGCATGTTTGCACATTTTAAGATTCAAAAAGTCCTACCCTGGTGCCCCTTAATCTGAAACAAATATAAATTATGAATACTAATAAGGTGCAGGTGAGTATAACTGTTAAGTCTCCATGTTGTCAACTGATAAGATGCAGGTGAGTTTAATAAACAAATACTGCAGGGATATCCTATAAAGGGAACATAAGATATGTATCATTGTCCTGCAGTCATGTTGATCAATTAAGAAACTGACAACTCATTCGCTGTTATGGGCTTTTTGCCTAAAATTAGCTTGGATAATTCTACATATCAGATCCTCTAGCTAGGTGGTAAGAAAGAACTAAACAGGTAGTTTCAGTGCAAGTCATATAAAATACATATCTAACAAGTGACCAGTACTGGCAGGATCCTACCCAGTGAGAAGCATGGGGATTGTTGATCCTCTTATTTCCTAAATGTATTCCCTAGACAAACCAAATTAGTCCTGACTATGTTAGCAGATTATAAGATTATAAAAGCTCCTACCCTGATGCCCCCTTAATCTGAAACAAATATAATTTACAAAACACTAACGACTCGACCAGGAAACCATTAACTCACATGCAGGAAGATTAGACATGTCTGCAGAAACTGCACAAGGGATTCCCAAATTCAAAAGCGCTCCCCTTATTAACCCACATGGAAAGTAGAGGTGCATACTCGTAGCTTGTTCTGCCTTATTCTCAGTTGTACCCACAGAAGAAGGATCTTGAGACGAATCTGTAACGATTACAGGTACTGGATCGATCGACATGCGCGTGAGCTACCTAAACCTATTATCTTGCAAAACGAAAGTACCCTGCAGCAAACAAAAACACTCCCATGAATAAAACAATTCATCCAACCAAAACCATAACAACATTGTACAGTACTACTAGTAAGTGTTTTAAATACATACTCTATGATAGGTCTTCAAGTTATCGATCTGTTTCTTGAAAAGCTCAGATCAGAAATCCTTACATATAAACTTGATTGCATCTAAATGATCACTGAATCTAGGTCTCTCCATGGTATACCTGGTTACAACCAAGTAAACCCTATTCATAAGAAACTATCCAATTCATAGTTTGGTCCTTTATAAATTGTCAATTATATTTTGATTGTGCAAAAGAAAATAGAGATCTATATGGAATGATGAAATTTGAGAGAGAGAAAGAAAAAAGAACCTTTCAGAGAGTTGGTGACCAACTTGGTAAACAATAGCTTCAATTCTACGAGCAGGGAGTTCAGGTTTATTAGCATAGAAACGATTGCAGTAAGCAGATACCATCTCCATCATTACACTCTCGACACAACTCTTTGCTACTTCCTTCCCCATTTTCGATATTCCTTCCTTGGGGTTTCTCTTGCACAGATAAAAGAGATCCTTGCTGTTATACTTTATACGGCGTTTGGTTGAAGTTATTAGGTTTCTCTTGCAGAGATAAAAGAGATCCTTGCTGTTATACTTTATACGGCGTTTCGTTGAAGTTATTGGATTCCTAAGAATTGGATAAGAGAAATTAGATTCTTAAAAATCAAATTTTATTTTTAAATTTTATTGTTTGATTGAGATAATTTAATTATATAGCAATTGATATGTTTTAAATTACTTTAATATTTTTTTTCCTATTTGAAATTATAATACATAAAAACAAACCAATTTTATAATTTTAAATTTTATATTTCTAATCCTAAATATTGTTTGTTATTGTTCCATAATATTCAAAAAAAAATTATAAAACTTAAACATATGATGACAAACGATTACTAACAAAAAAATCCTGCATCACTTTAAGAATCTTGTTCAAAATGCAAAATTCAAAATCCTATTCAAAGTTGCAAATTCAAAATGAAAGCTTAATTAACTACATCACTTAAGAATCCTGTTCTTCACATATTTGCTCGTTTTCCTTCTCCCATGTCGAAAAAAACCTTTGTTTTTGTAGATGAATCGAGTATAATAGATGCGGCATCTAACACATCATCTTCAGTGAGGCCAGCTATCTTTTTCAACTCCTCGAACAATTGTTTATTTACATCGGCTTCTTGAGTTAGTGACCCACGAACCATTTCAAAGTGTTGAAGTGTACCTGTCACAAATTTGTCGAATGAAGAAGCCATCAAATTAAGGCCATTTGCATCCCCACTTGATTCACCGGATCTAATATCAAAGGATGGCGAACGAACCCTTTTCCTTCTACCTTTACCACTGTTTGATTCAGACTGGTTATTTTTCTCTTGGTCATTCTCTTGTTCAGTTTCTTGCTCCTTTTCATGTTCATCTTCTTTCCTTATCTCTTCTAGCTCTTCAACAAGTGAAGTAGCTCCTTTGCCATTTGCCATATCTTCAAAAAATATGTTAACCAATGCATCTAAATGAGGGAATGGTTTCCCATACACTCCCTTTGCACTTGTATGAGACTGCAAAAACCACAAACAACACAATTTCAGTCCAGAAACCACATCTCAATTCAGAACAGATAGAGCACTAATAATCCTGAGGCAGATCAAGTCACTCAACTTACATACCTATCAAAAGGTAGTTTATGAAATGTTGTGTTTCTAAAATCCATCAGATATGGTTAAACATATACATACTAAAACTAAAGTGAAAACTAAAACAAATATTGGACATACAGACAAAAGGATAACAATGCAACTATCATCATCAAATAAATTATTTCTAACTACAGTGTACAAGATAACATAACCTACTACTAGAGATTAACAGTCTACAACATAACATAACCTCATGTCAAACATTGAACATCTCATGGATGCTAAAATATCGTAAGAAATAACAATTAACCACACAACTGCACAAGTATTGTACGTAGAATTTAAGAAGAAAAAACAATTAACAAAAATATTTAAAAAAATAACCCTTGCATATTCTACACATTGTCTACAGAAGATGTTTAAATAAATTGCAGTACCACCGTTCAAGTAAGATAAGATGTTCACTTTGACACTAATCAAAATCAGAATCATTCAAATTAAGTACGATATCTAGTATTATAAAAATTCTTATCTAATTTGTAAGCCTGCACCTTGTATGATAAGATGCTCCTCTAATGCTGACAAAGAATTTTTTTAGTATTATAAAAAGTCTTATCTAATTTGTAAGCCTGCACCTTGAACATGATTGTGTTAGTTCTCTAATATCCGAGTTGCTAGTTAGCTAACAACAACAATAATATATTATTTGGTTTATTGATATATGAATATGTATAATTCTTCAGGGGGTGCATGTGGGTACACGAATCTGCACCTTGAACCTGATTGTGTTAGTTCTCTTGAATGAGTTCATTATAACTAAGATGTATAAACCACACCTTGTATTTGTAAGCTAACAATGAGATCATACAGTCAAGCATTTGGATAATTGAAATGAGATACATATTTTCTTATTTTTCTAGTAGTATTTTTGTGATGTGAAATTAAGTTTAGCCTTTACCTGAATCCCCCTGTTTTTTTTAGCATAAGAGAATGATTTTTGTGTGTACCAAAATACTAAGCTGAAGATGACACATGCTAAATAAATGTACCAAAATACCAAGCTTTAGTACAGGATAACACAAAAAAAAAGTGACAAACAACAAACAGGTTATGTTGCAATTATTTTGGGGGTATCAAGTTGAATAGTTGATTTATGGGTTTAACCAATGTTTGCAATTTCAAAATTTCAGGTGAACTACAGTCAAACAACAATTCTCCCTATAATGTTATAACAAGACCATAAATATACTTTCTGCAAGAAAATTTACAGAAAGTATCAATTTATCATAGTATACATAGATTCGAAGATTGAACAGGATTCAAGATATTATATGAAAAAGGGTAATAATTCAGTTTCGAAATTACCTTAGCCCACTCATCAAATAAACTCTTTTCAAACACAATCTTGTTGTTGTTATAATCACATTCAAAACCGCTGCCAATAGTAAGCATTTCGTTGATTGCTATTGCATGCTTCTTCAATGTTTTGATTATAAAATCAATGTTGCTGGTTGTTAACCCAGCAGTAGGTAGCTTTTGCACAAGTTTTTGCTCTATGACTTTCAAGTATCCCGATTTGAAACCTGTGTCACTCTTCCACTTACTGTCAAGTGCTAATTCCATCAATATGTCCTTCAAAGTATTATCTTCAGATTGAACCCAAGTCCGATGAGGAGGCATATCAAACCTACATAGAAGTCCAATTAGTTGCAGAGTCTTAATTTAGTACACAATCAACATGTATTTTGTAACGTAATCAACAAAAATACAAATAACTATATACAATATCAAGCAACAGGCTAGTGGTAGTAGCTACCTAACCTATCTAATGTAGTGACAAGATTATCTCAATCAAATTCTCATATAAGCCCCCCAATCAAGCTCTTATCTTATACCCAAACCCTCTAAAAAAAACCAGGAATCTGGAAATTCAGCTCCAGAAAGAAAGAAATATTTTTCAGATTATAGATATTTTTAGTGATAGACATTTCCATTTATAAAGGTAGACAACAAAAATTTAAAAAGAATGCTTTGGTCACCAAGATTAATTGAGATTAATACAATCCACAAAAAACATAAACAATGTATACTAATACAGGAAAAATATAAATCATTTTTAACTAACTAAACAACTACGTCTAAGTCTATGCGCAGTCCATCTTTCCCACATTTGATCAGCTAACTCCTTCCTTTGAACATCCCAATAATCCGAGGAATCAACATATTCTATCATGCGACTTTCTTGAGGAGAAAACAAATTAATCGGTCCATCTTCGTAGTTATCTTCCAGTAAGAATTCATCCATAGGCATTTCTCTCCTGATGAGGTTATGAATCAAACAACATGCCATGATAAAATGACAATGTATGTTTACCGGATACCATGATGGGCTCCTAAGTATTGCCCATCTCATTTTCAACAGTCCGAAAACTCGTTCGATCACATTCCTAGCCATACATGTTTCACATTGAATAATTCTTCAGCTGTCCTAGGTTCTAGACCTTGCTGCCATTCCTTCAAATGATAACATTGACCTCTAAGAAGAGCAATAAATCCTCCACTATTTAGATAACCGACATCAAAAAGGTATTAGTAACCTAAACAAGTCAGCATGTAAACAACCATCATTATCTTAATAAAGAACATGAGAATCACCCACTAATCCGCGGATTTGTAGTTCAATACAATAATGAACTTACCATGTGGAACTTTTACGCCATTCTTTTTGTATATTTCTTCCCTAAGAACAGGAGAATTGGCAGTTGAACCTTCCCAACCAGGATACACATATATAACCTCCAAGTTTTGGGAACATACATATAAGACATTGGTAGAAATTGAACTCTTCCTTGTACGATACCTAGGCTTGTCTGCAGTAGCAACATGGACACTAATATGTGTTTCATCTAATGCCCCTAAACAATTCTAAAGGTAAACAAAGGGTTAATGATTCATCACAAATGAGAAGTATATGTTTAAAAGAGATTAAATATCTAAATTCAAGTTCATACCTTAAAGCAATTCCATCTCTGGTCAACAGAACTTGTAGCTACTGCTACCGTTTTTAAAGCAACTCTCCTTGAAGCCTAATAACTCCTTTCAAGACCGTGTTCACATGTCTACTAATGGTTTCTTCGGATCGCTTGAATGTAAACCCTACAACTCTATTCTTTTGGTGATGTGCAATTACATACAAAAAGATTGCGACCATTTCCTCAACATCACAGTTTCTATTATTTTCTAGTCCGCTAATAGTGTGCAACTTATGACAAAGAATTCGAAAAGTACGTCTATTCAGACGAAGCTGTGATTCACATGTTGTGTCACTTTTGTAAACAAGATCTTGCATAACCCACAATCGTACAATAATCATTTTAAAACGATCATTGGATCTCAATATAGAACTTTGATGACACAATACATATGAATAAAAGTAGACATAAAACAAAGTTACAACATCCATTGTTGTCCTAACATTACCGGTCATCATTTCAAGTTTTCTTTTCTTTGTCAGCATTAGAGTAGCCATACTATAAAAGACAACAACTCATTCTCAGTAAAAAAAAAAGAGACATAAAATTCAGTTGTTATATAACAAACTACACATTTCTGCTACATAGACTATATTCAGAATCATTTACTAACATTTTATGAAGAAAATCAAATCAATTCCTGGTTGGTGGTATCTGTATTTTTGAATTAAGATATTAAATTAAAAAAAAATGGTAGACTATTGTAAGGTCCTAAGGATGGCAGTAGTCAGGACATAATTGGGTTGTTTAAACAGATCTACTTGTATCAAGGCAGTGAATGAACAACTAATAAACATAAGCTACATCATATAATTGTCCCTTAATGATTATTATTGTGGGTTACACATGACGAGCTAGCTAATCCCATATGAGAATGAGATTGAGCGCATGCTAATCCATCCACCCTCATGTACAAACTCAACAGATAACATCATGAAGAAATGCAGACAGTTTCAACATCAAAGCTATGACGTATGAAGATCTTTAACCTAATATAATAAAAACAATGTTTGAGCCCTTATCTACTATGACATGAAGCCTAGAATTTGCTTATTTGTTTCAAACATAAAATCTTGAATTCAAATCAAACAAATTCTTTACAGAGACAAACCCAAAACTTCTATTAGCAAAAGATGATATTAACATTGTTAATCAACGTGTTTTCTTCTTCCCATACTAACATGTCAGATTTCTTAATCACTATCAACTACACCATTCTACTAAAGTTGATACATATTGACGCTATACAACATGTATCTTTATATGTGCATATACATAACTAGTAAAAGAACATACACATAAGACACAAAATTCAGTTGTATATATAGGTTAAATCAGTACTAATTTTAACTGAAATCCACCAATGTAAACACCAAAAATTAGCTATAAAATTTAAAAGGCTAGGAATAGCCAACATCATACTACATAGCTTAATCAAGTCATAGTTATCTAATAATGAACAAAAGTGTAACTCTACTACTAGTTTTAGGGTTTTTGTAGTCGAGAATCTTACCTGAAAGTGAAAGACTATAGCATCTTTACTCCACATGAAGAAAGTAGTAATTCGACACCACCAAAAACGAATCTAAAATACATGTACAAAGAACCCTTTATCAATTTTGACAAATAAAAGTAAACGAGTGTGCTCAAACAATTTTGAAAGAGGGGGTGTGTATTCTCAAGTATCAATTTTAAAACTAATTTGCATGAATTAGAAATTTACATATATTCATGAAAAAGCCCCAAAATTACAGAGTGAAATCCTAGTTTCCACGATCAGTCCCCAACTTATGAAATTACAAAATTGGGATAGTATAAAACGAATTCAAAAGGATTGATAGCTACTCATTACATCAATTTTCATGAATGAAAGATTAGACATAAGTAGGAAGAAACTCCCAATTTTTGTTCAAAACCCTAGTTTAGATTTTCACAAAACCCCAACTATTAATCATGAGATCATGATGATTTATATCTTTCTAGCTTTCAAACTACATCATCATATGCAGGCTTATTCAATGAATCATCAAATTATTGAAGCAGATTTACTTCAATTCGAAAGAGAAATCAAATAAAACCCTTACCTATTCGAATGAGAAATCAAATTATTGAAGAATATCCTTGAGAGATGAAAATCAAATTATCTAGGGTCTAGCCGATCTCCATCTCTCACAATCTCTTCTGTCTTCTCTCCTTGTCTCTTCTCTGAAACTGAAAATGAAAATGCTTCTCGTGTTTATTGATAATGAATCTGGGTCAATTTGGTTATTTTACTGATAATTCCCGTGTTTATCCGTGTTTTCCTTCGGAATTCAATTACATTCCACTCACATGCGGGTGGAATAGAAAGGAAGGGATTTGAGGGAATTGGATTCCATAGGAATTGGATTCTGACTTTAGATGGACTGTTTGGTTGGGGGAAATTGGGCATATTCCCTTGGAACCCGATTCCTGGGCTCCCAATTACCCGAACCAAATGCTCTATTAGTATCAGACCGAAAAAGACCTAGATTCAAGTTAACTACCGTAAATGACTTAATTACCCTTCTCAGTTTCGAGTAACTTCTGAAAAGATTTAGAGGTGTACTCCCCAGTTGGAGTGAACTTCTATATAAGCTTGTCTTGACCTGCAGACCTTGGAATGGAAATATGTTTGAGAAGGGTCAATCATCTTCAAATATGGGGCCGGCTTTCCCTTGGAAGAAGTTGTGGCTAGTAAAGGACATTGCTCCCAAGGTACAACTATTTGTGTGGAGATTTATTCATAATGGGTTAGAATTTAGAGTGGATACTGGCAATTTCATAAAGAATAATGAATCAAGTTATTGTTACTGTGAGGATCACGATGAAAGTATCAATCATCCATTCGTCAACTGCCCGAGAACTAGAGCAACATTGTTTGCGTCTAACTTAAATATCAGAATTGATCACAGCTCTGCGTCATCCAACCAATAACTATTATCAAGTTGGTTAATGGAAAAAGATAACTATTTCACCTTCTCCCATGGAGCCAATGAATTATGGAACATTTGGAAAAGCTAGGAAGTGAGTGATTTTCAACAAGCATCCATCTACTATTCATCCTATCATCCATAAAGCTCGTTCCCTTTTCACTGATTGTTGTAAGCTAGGTGGAGTGGATAATGTTGAGCCTGTTGTAAACTATAGCAATAATACCTCAGTGGTGCTCGCATGATGTAGCGTATTATTTAAAGCTGAATTTTTGTGCCACAATTCACGATAACGAGTCTGGTGCTGCATTTGCGGTAAGGGGTCATAATTCTCGCATTCTAGCTGCTGCAGCTTCTTTTTATCTTCAAAATATTCCTTTGGTTGCTGAAATCAATGACGCGCTATTGGATCTCAAGCTAGCGAAGGATATGACAGGTTAGTCATTAAGGGAAACTCCAACAAGGCGACTATAGCAAAGAGTAAAAACTAAAAAAATTTGGTTATTTTTCATTTTTTCCACAACGGTTTCGCGAGTAAATATGATCGCACGTCCAGTGAAAAGAGTGTTTGTTTGAAAATGCTGTTGTAGAAGAACGTTAATCGACACGGACGTTGCTCTAGTGGGACGTATGTTGTTTGACGCACATTTGGATGAGCGTTTCATCAGACGCACTTATAAATGAACGTTTGTATTTTGTACGCTTCCTTAATACTAACTAGACGCTCTCTAACCAATGCTCTCTAATACTAACTAGACGCTCTCTAACTCTGTAACTAAACGCTCACTAACTCGTAAGCACTAAGCACTAACTAAAGCACTAAACGCTCAACCCCTAAGCACTAAGCACTAACTCCTAACTAAACGCTCACTAACTCCTAAGCACTAAACACTAACTAAAGCACTAAACGCTCAACTTCTAAGCACTAAACGCTCACTAACTAAGCAAATGTGCACTGAACGCTTACTAACTCTCTAACTAAAGCTCAGTAATTCTCTAACTAAACGCTCACTATAAATGGACGTCTTCTTAAATGGACGTTTGTTCTACCAACGTTTTCCTAGTGAAGCGTTACATCATACGCTACTCTTCCAAAGTGTCTCACCTAACGCTTCTCTAACAAGACGTCCGTGTTTCAGAACGCTTCCTTAACATAGCGTTTTGGGTAAACGCTCTTCTAAGAGAGCGTGCGACTATACTTTTAGTCGCGAGCAAAGATCCTCTGGTACTGTAGATATACTCTGGTAAATACCATTTTCAGTCGTACGTTGCGGCTGGATTTGGGCGAGAGAAGAGTAAATTTGATCTTTACTCTTTGGTACCCTCGCCCACTGCAGTTGCTCTAAGGGGGAATGTCAACATCTTATTCTAATTCTAAAGTCCAAAAACACTAGCATCCCATTGGAAAGTAAGGCATTTAGAATTCGTTTCTGTTACCTACAACTTTGTTCCACCAGATACCAATGGTATGGCATATGATCTCGCCTAGCAGGCGTTGCTACATCGTCCCCATGCTATGTGGACTCCTCCAAATCTCCCCTTGTGTGTCCCATCAATAGCAGGAGATTAGTTTTGTTCTTAGGTTGTCTCTTGGTTTTTTTCTGTTAGTTGTTTTTGTTGTTTCTGTTATAAAAATAAAAATAAAATAAAAGAACATCTATGTAGTGGTTTTCTGGTAGTAGAAGGACAGGTCGTTGTATTTCGATTGATCCTTTAATTTACCTTGTGTTTTTGAAGGAGACCCAAAAAGATTTTGGAGCGACTAATAAAAAAAAGGGTTACTACGAAGTAATATCAACACACCCCTTATCCATATATTTTTCATAGTGGCTAATATACCCTTGCTTAATTAGTTACTTAATTTTGATTATGTTAGTGTTAGAAAAAATCATTTGATTCATAGTTTAAAAAAGAAATAAAGGGTGTGTTAGAGAAGAAGAAGTTTGGGAAAATTAGGTTTACCTAAATTAATAACAAAAATGGATGAGTATGAAGAAGAAGGTGGGAAACATCATTAAGAATATCATGTTGAAGGTTCAATAACGATTATAGATGACGATTGAATGCATCCAGCGACATTAACGTCCCAGAATCGGTAGATAAGAGAGTACGTTATCTGCCGATTATACTCTTATGTTCCAAAATAGAAGCACAGTCGGTAGTTTCGTGATGTTCATTATCTTCCGATTGTGATAGTTGCCCCAGATTTAATTTTTTTCAAAACTAATAAAATTTCGAATTTCTCTACTTTCACAATCGGTAGTTTCGTTCCTCATCTTTCTCCTGATTGTAATATCCCAAAAACTCAAGTTTTATGTACCCAAACTTGCCATAATTTCTCCCAATTGTAATGTCCCAAAAACTCAAGTTTCATGTACCCAAACTTTCCATAATCGGTAGTCTCGTTCCTCATCTTTTTCCTGATTGTAATGTCCCCAAAACTCAAGTTTTCTGTACCCAAAAGTGCCCATAATAGGTAGGCTCGATACCCATCATATCTATCGATTGTAAGACCTCCAAAACGTACTTTTTTCTGTGTCCGAAACTGCCTATAATCGGTAGTCCATGGTTCCCCATTATCTATCGATTGTGTGATGTGTGTTTCGCTTTTTACTTTGGCTGTTTCCCACAACTTCTTCGTCCGAACTCGGAATGACCTCATTTCTTTTGCTTTCACTTCGTATTTGAATTATATACAATATGATCATAAGAACTACTGGATTTTAATAAGTTGAATTTAGTCTTTGGATCTTCTTCATCAATACACTTCACTTCCTTGCTCTTTTAGCACTTTGTAGCTCATTCTCGGATGATTCACCTGATATAATACGTAAGATAGAAAACAAACGTAATAAAAAGTAATATGAAAGAATTATAACTATAACAAGTATGTATTTGACACTCTAAAAATGTATTAAGCACAATCGGTAGTTTCGTGATGTTCATTATCTACCAATTGTGATAGTCGCCCCAAATTTATTTATTTTCAGAACTAGTAAAACTTCGAATTTCTCTACTTTCAAAATCGGTAGTTTCGTGATGTTCATTATCTACCGATTGTGATAGTTGCCCCAAATTTAATTTTTTCAAAATTAATAAAACTTTGAATTTCTCTACTTTCACAATCGGTTGTTTCGTGATTTTTAGTATCTACCGATTGTGATAATAACCCCAAATTGAAATTTAGCAAAATTAATATTATTTTGAATTTCTCTACTTTCACAATCGGTAGTTTCGTGATGTTCATTATCTACCGATTGTGAAAGTAGCCCCAAATACAATTTTTGCAAAACTTATCAAATTTCGAATTTTTATGCTTTCACAATCTGTAGACACGGGTTCATGTTATCTACCGATCATGCTTAATTTTTAGTATATAAAAATTATGTTTGTTGACACAAAAATAATCGGTAGATAACGATCAATTTTACCTACCGATTATGTTTCTACAACTGTAAATTCTTGAAAATAT
>JAJJMC010015986.1:0-15578 GCA_023531435.1 Papaver californicum
TAGTTAGTGTAATTTAGTTTTATCCGGATTGTCATCACTACTACTTTTTACACGTTTATTAGTATTCTTCATCACGAAATTGGGAGTTTAATCGGCGATAAAATTTTGATTCGATGGAGAAATTTGATTAAAATGGAGAAGGAGAAGATATGGAGGAGATGGAAAGATTTTAATTAAAGGACAAATTTGTCTTTTTTTTATTGGATAAAGGGAAAAATGGACATTTAACTTTACCCCTAGGACATCCCTTAACGGAAAATTGGGTCACCTCGCCTCATAGAGGAGCCCCTCTATTGATATTGGAGCCCCTATATCTCCCTTCATTCATTGGGTATATTATCGGCCGATACTACACGATGACGACACCTATCCAACGTCCATCAGCGTTTTGTTCTGGCCAGTCATAGAGTGCACACTGCAAGAGCAAGTCACAATTTTATTCTAAAAATGGGTACCGATTTGTGCGAGTTTATAAACCATAGTTATAGTAATAGATATATGTTTTTACTTGTAAAATATTTACATCGGCCAATTATTTTTTTTTTAAGTTTATTCATGTATTAATCAAATATTTATAATCTAGCAACATTCTGATAGTCAAGAAATATGAATGAAATAGAATTATTTTATTAGAAATAACATTTTGTTCTTGTATTTGATAAATTATAATAGAGGAGAAATTAAAATAATATTCTTCTAACAAGGAATTCAAAGTTTATGGAGATAATAGATTCAGATAGGAAAGTTTTTTACTTTAGCGCTGCTAGAGCATTTTTGAACTAGCAGATTCAGAGCCATTTGATTCAATGAGATGTGATGTCACCTAACTATGAGTTAATCCCGGTTATCACCGTATGTTTGAGATATTCACGTATTAGTGAATATTTTATCTCCTTCTTCTGCCAAATACGTATGTGATATTGCTCACAAACAAATCTTTGTTTTTCAATAACATGAAATTACTCATATCAAACAAAAACAAATCTCCAGTTCCATTCTTCCGCCAAATAGGCATGTGATATTACTCACAACGAATCTTTGTTTCTCAATAACCTTGAAATTACCCACATCAAACAAAAACAAATCTCCAATAAAACTGCATATGAAAAGCTTAATGTTGTTGTTAATATATAGAACTCAACTAAGTATTTTCCCACTTCGAAAAGTGGTACTAGTACCTCGTATCAATATTCACAATTTAGGATAATGAGCGTCCAACATGTTCAAATCGTTCAATATATAACTCACAAGCAAGAAACTAGTGAGTATTTTGCAGCAGACAAATGTTGTTGAGCTAGACGACCAGGAACAACCTCAAAAGTACCTTAAACAAAATTCTAAGACATAAAACTAATCAAAAAGAACTAAAACGATAAAGTAAAAATAAAAATATTGTACAAAATAAAAAATAAATTAAATAAAAACCTAAACTACGATTAAAAAATCAAAAATACTAATTACAATATTCTACAACCGCTCCCCGGCAGCGGCGTCAACAATTGATAGGATTTTGGAATACTTATTTATAATACCCGCAATCGCATGGTGTCTAACTATTAGACGGTGGCAAACCCACAGGGAGCGGTGAAAATACTGTAATCAATATGCCTAATCGACTAATCAAGGATGATATATTTTTTGATTTTTAGAAATGCAAATGAACAAAATAATAATAAAATAAACTAGCAAAATATATAATGTGATCAAGTAGAGAGGGCATTAGGATTTTCGGTTTCCACTAATTTAATATATAGAACGCACATCCGATCTCTAAATAAAATCGTTTCACCACAGTAATTTCCTTCTCTTCCAAGTTGACATTTCTAAAGAATTACTTATCAGTCGAAAAGTATATCCTATCAAATATTACTAAGCATGGAATATCAATTTAAAAGTATAAACAATCAATAGATCTCCCTAACCAGTATATAGTTTTATGAATCACATATCAATTTATAAGCATACATCGTCAAAGAATCTAACCCAAGCACGACGTATAAAACGAAAAGCATATGTGATCAATTCCACTATTTATACAATAATTAATCACGCAAATAATAAAGAAAAATTACTAATCGTTGCATTATTATGAGTCTATATAATTAAATTTAGTTTTCACTTAAAACCCTAACTACAAAGCAATTAGAGAATGACAACGGATTTCTCAAAACCCATTAAAAATAAATTACAAGAGTAGAGAAATAACAAACCGATATCACCATTGTCACATGGAAATAAGTGGTATTCCTCTATTGTTCTATCTGCTCCCCAAACCTTCCCGGTTGTTCCTCCCACCGGTGTCAGACCAAAAACCAAAACAGATAACGAATCCTCCCACCACACATCCGCCGACCCTTCTTTTCCAGTCTCCACTTTTCTCACCCCCAAAACAATCTGTCCAGAACTCCCCCTTCTCGCCACTAACAGAACTCCAAAAGAACTCCTTTATTCCGCCTTCAGAACCAAGCCAAAAAAAACCTTTACCAATCCTGTACAGTCCCCTTTTTATACTCTCCAACTTCTCAAGTCTAGCCAACACCGACCCCACTACTTGATCTGACACAGCAAGACTTTGTCCCCCACCTTCTATTCACTTCCCTCTCTAACCAAAACGTCACCACTTCTTTTTTTTTCAGCTACAAAACAATTAGAAGACTACTCTTTTTTTAGGATTTAACGTCCCCACCGGACTCTGTTCCACCTTTTTTATCTTTTTTTTTTGTTACGCTCCTTGGCCTTTATCAATTTGAACGTGGACAACAAATAATGTCCATATCATGACTATAGTGGTTCAAATCTAATTCCTTGAGGCGAGTAATTAATGCACCAGATGGTACATAAAAAAGCAAAGCTTCCTTTCACATTCTAAAATCCAAGCTTCTATTCTCTCTATCTATTGAATTCATTTCCAAGTCTAAACCGTATCATAAGTTAAGGAATTTAGTCCATATAGTCATATTTATTCGCAAGTTCAGGTTTTATGTATGCTACCTATAAAAGCATAAAAATAATAAAATTAATATAAAAATAAATACTAGTAATTATAAATGAAACGGTAAATATATATAAATTATGTTTGTATCAATGTTTGAGTTTAGTCTTTTGATGTACTATGCTTAGGGTGTCTCAGTGATACTTACGACTCTAATACGTATAATAGGTGATGTCGATGGAACGAACAATAAATTAATATTCAGGATTATGTTTCACTTTGGTAATTGAAAATAAATAGTGGTGAATGTTATAAACTCTAGTTACCGACTCTCTCGTTTTATTTACTTTATTAGTTTAATTTATTTTTCTTGTTTTATCTTTATTCCAAAAATCCAAAAACATAGTTTCCAGTTAGTTGATTAGAGATATTTATTGCAGTATTGTTCTCGTTCTCTGTGGGTTCGATCCATACTTTCCGCTTCGACATTGTAGACGTCGTGCGATTGCGGTTTATTTAAATAGGGTTTTCCAAAATTCTATCATTTTTTGGCGCCGCTGTCGGGAGCGGTCGTGGAATATTGTAATTAGTATTTTTGATTTTCTAATCATAGTTTAGGTTTTTATTTTATTTATTTTTAATTTTTTATATATTTTTTTAGGATTGTTAGTTTTATTTGACTTGTTTTGTGTTTTATAATTTTATTTCAGGTACCTTCTCTGAGGATGATGACTCTTTCTCAGGAGACTTCATCTAAAATGACACTTATGAAATATATGTATGCGTCACAGTATAAGAAAGTTCTTGCTTTATATATGGTAAGTCAAGAGTCACCTCAAATAATACATGAGAAGTATTATAAACACAGGCCGGTTATAATAAAGGAGAAAGAATTCTGCAAACAAAATCCTGACTATTCCGGTGACTGCCTTAGCCGATGACTTTCCTGAGGGAGAAGCATTTGTTTTGGTTATTCTCTTAATTTCCTAATGACATTCAGAGAAAAGTATTGACATGATATTATCCAGTGTAATTTCTTTTCGCGTCGTATTTCTATTAAATTTTGACATGATATCTAGCATGACTTGAAATTGGACATAGGTTTCACAAAAAGTGGTCTCTAATTACATCATCTTTTGAGGGTTATTTGGTCTCTTAAAATCAACAAAACCTTAATGATTATTCTGGAGATTAGCAGAGATGTCCACAAATATTTACCTTTCTGCAAAGATAAGTTTGGGGATCAAACAAACAAAATCAATCAGTTGGACTTTTCAGTCCTCCTCACACCTTCTTTCGATACAGAGAGAGACAGAGTGAACAATGATGGATGGATGTCTAGGAGAGATGAGAGTAATCGACGTTTGACACACTGTGTAAGTGTGTAGTATCAATATAAGGATCGTTTTATTTTCCTAGTGTACAATATTAACAAAGGGAAAGGGAGAAGGAACTTTAACTATTTAAGCGTTGGTACTTGGTAGTAGTCGAAAGCGTTAGATGGTAGTAATCGAAAGTGCTAGGTAGTAACGTATACTACTTTTCAGGGGAAAAAAAAAGCAAATTTTCTTGGCATTTCTCCTTTATCCTCGAGAGGGATTGCCTTTTCTCTCTACTTTCTAGGGGTGTATGGTCAGCATAGAAACAAATAGCCTCCAAAATCTTTGAATTCAATGATGTTCATACTGAAATTAAGGATACCCTTCACATCATAACAAGAAAAATAACCAAAATTCGGGTTTAAAAAGCCTGACCATTTTGAGGGCTACCCAAAACCAATTTGGGACTACTATTTTAAATCCATCCCATAGATGTGGCTATGGGATAACCTAATGATATGTTAAAATACTTAAATACCCTCTCAGTAATTAAAAAAATACCATTAACCCTTTCACTAATGAAAGTTTAAAAACCTAAACCTAAACCTAAGCCTTTACCATTTCTATTCCAACCGATTAAGCCTGTTTTCTCTTCTTCTTCTCTTGTTTTCAAACTATCAATTGTGGTTAAATCATTTCATCGTAAACCGATTAATCGTAAATCAATTCATCGTCGTAATTACAATCAAAAGATGGCTCGAAAAAACCAAACAACCCGTCAACCTGCTAATACTAACTTGCGGATTTGCCGAGAGAATAAGAAATAGAGAGATTGTTGAAGAACATAGTGAGGAATATGAAGAACACGAAGAACACGGAGATGATGATCTAGATACGAAGACTGATTCCGAAAACCAGCACTATGTAAGGGCTCCAATAAAGTAAGGGTTTACCATTATTTGTGTTTATTTTGCTCCAGTCGAATGAAATCGAGGATAGAATATCAAGGGTTTTAGGTTATATGTCATAATCGGTAGTTTCGTGTTTGTATTTAACTACCGATTATATTAGTTTTCTTCATTGCTCATGAACATCGACTATAATCGGTAGTTATATTTAGTCATTAACTACCGATTATATTCCTGGCCCAAAATTTAGGCATAATCTGTAGTTTCGTATAGGTTTAAACTCCCGATTATAAAGTTAGTGATTCCTCAAAAAAAACATAATCGATAGTTATATTTAGTCATTAACTACCGATTATATTCCTGGACCCAAATTTACACATAATCGGTAGTTAATCTTTTTATGTAACTACCGATTGTAGTGTTTCCATATGTTTAATCGGTAGATAATGTATAGCCCGAGCTACCGATTATGCACAATCGATAGTTACTTTCTTTAATTTACTACCAATTATGTAGTGATTAACGGTGTCTTCTTGGAAATAATTGTTCTTTATTTTGTTTTTTTAGAGAAAGGCGATCTAAGCAAGCCCAAGATACAATTTTTTCGGGGCCTCAACCAAGTGGTTATGAAAGGCTGGTACATAATGTTATTTCCTTTTGATTTTAATATTACGGCTCAATATTTTAGATAATAACCATTTGATTGTTATTGTCTAAAAACAGAAGAAAAAAAAAAGTTTACATTTTTCTCCAAGAAGCTAGCTGGATGCATAAATGTGGGAGTGCCTTTATCAATTGAGCAGATGAGAGAGCATAAAGACCTCATTGACAACATTGATAATGAAGCCTATGCTAGCAAGTTTGGAGAGAATAAGCCTAAGAGGCTAGCAGCAAAGCTCAGTAAAAGATCTCGCGGTTCATCTAGTGTTGATGCTCGTCGTCCTCGAAATTAGATTGTGGTTGTTTTGACAAAGAACATCATTTTGAAAGTTTATTTGTAACAAACTTGTTTACTTTATGGATATGTCTATGGTGTTTAACATTACTGGTGTTTAATGTTCTAACATTTGAATGGATTATGCATGTTCAAAATGGTGGATTTTTGATACTTTTTCCGATTTTCAATTTGGAGCAACACATTATAATCGGAAGTTTAAAAAATTATTAGACTACCGATTATGCATGTTCAAAATGTTGGAATTCTAAAAATTTTTGCGATTTTCAATTTGAGGCAACCTTTATAATCGGTAGATTAAAAAATTCTTAGACTACCGATTATGCATGTTCAAAATGGTGGAATTTTGATAATTTTTCCGATTTTCAATTTGGGGCAACACATTATAATCGGGTTTAAAAAATTATTAGACTACCGATTATGCATGTTCAAAATGTTGGAATTTTAAAAAATTTTGCGGTTTTCAATTTGGGGCAACTTTCGTAATCGGTAGATTAAAAAAATCTTAGACTACTAATTACGCATGTTGAAAATGTTGGAATTTTGATAATTTTTTCGATTTTAAATTTGGGGCAACATACATAATCGGTAGTTTAAAAAATTCTTAGACTACCGATTATGCATGTTCAAAATGTTGAATTTTTTTTTTAAAAAAATCGATTTTTAATTTGGGGCAACACATTATAATCGGTAGTTTAAAAAATTCTTAGACTACCGATTATGCATGTTCAAAATGTTGGAATTTTGATAAATTTTTAGATTTTCAATTTGGGCCAACATACATAATCGGTAGTTTAAAAAAATCTTAGACTACCGATTAAAATGGAATCAGTATATATGTTACTCCATTATCTACCGATTATGATACGTCCATGGCATTAAATGCATGCAAAAAATGAATTTTTTTTGTTAACAATCACAAAACATTGCATTAATATTTGTCTATACATTTATGCTCAAAATATATATTCAAAATCAACTACTCATCATCCGAGTTCAAATCAATTGCGTCCTTTCCTGAGCTTGTTAAACGATCCCAACGATTCATGTTGGACTCGTATTGCTTCAACCACTCCTTACAATGGTTAGTTGGGAAGTAATCCGACCACCTATTCAATGGAGGTAATGGACAACCATCCGTTAAACTTAAACCGATAAAATGATTGCTATTAACCCATGCCATAATGATTTGTTTATCCTTGACCGACTCATCACACACCGTCCTTGTGGGTGTAATGAAACTCACTCCTAATGAAGGAGGACATAAATAATGTACCACGCAGTTCAATACATCCGCTAAAAGATACCCACATATCAGCATTACCATCCAATACCTGGATCCGATTGTCTCCAATTCGTTTCGGCATTTTACACGAGTATATAACTCTTTGATCTCTTGTTCTCTAACATGTTTATCTCCTTCTCTCATCATTTCAATATAAAATTCCTTATCCTCCAATAATTGTGCGGCCATCTTATTTCTTAAATATTGTCATTGGGTGATATTCTCGGTAACCGCCTCACTAAAGTCTCTTATTTGTTTCGAAGCAACGTGAAAACCACAATTTCCATCCCCATCGACATCGTCGGTGGACAAAACAAATGGTATAATGAGTAGAGGGAGTTGTTCCAAATACTCATCGTGTATAAGTTGGGTTTGACTTAGTTGGGAAGGAATCGTAGAGAACTTAGCTTTGACTTGTTGTGAGCTTGGTCCACCTTGATCCTTCCTTGGACGACCCCTTTTCCTTAGAGCCGGCAAATCTTCATACTCAACTTCAGTATGTTCATGTCTAAAAAGGTCACGATGACTAGATAACCATTCCTTCCAACTAATTTCTTTGAATTGACCTCGGCTTTTCGGTATTCGGCCTACCCATAGCCTTTCCCTTATTTGGTTCCTGAACAACCTTTAGACAGGGGTGAATGGCTTCCTCTAAATAGTGCATTAATATTTTCTTTTGTTCCCCATTTGACGTAAAGTAACGCTCGAGTATTCTTGCAAATATTTCCGTCTCCACGAACGACGCACCATCAACCGCCGGGGTGCTTGGTGAAAGTTAATTGCTTCCAAAAAGGATGAATATCATTAATGTCAATCACTTCAATATACCTTCCAAGCATGTGACGACATGGGAGTCCAATACCTATCATCGCCTTGTGGTTGTAAACTGTAGTCTCATCATCGCGATCTCTGTACAAGTCCAATTGTTTTATCATGAAATTTATTGCCCACCAAGAAACTTTGTAAACTACACCCCTTAGAATATTTTTATGTTTTAAATGTGCCAACGGGAATCTATGCCGACTTTTTTCCATTGAACCATAAATCTTAGTGAGGTCACGATTGGTGAACTCATGGATTGCTTCTCGGACCGACACAACCCCATTTTGACTACCGACTAGTATGTTCTTTAATCGGCCATGGGACCCCTTTGCAATGCTTGTTGCCTCGTTCTTGAAGTTCCGATATTCATATGTCCATGCAAACACAAACTTACCCTTATGCGGTCCCGACCATTGTGTTTTGCAATACTTAATTGGTTTGGGATAGTTCTTGCCCCATTCATCCTCAAAGTTCTTCAAGTTGTATTCATAAACTTCCTCCGTCATCGACCAAACTATCTTATCCCATGCTTTTAGAAATAAAGACCACTTTATTCCATCCTCGACCCACTTTTCATCGGCCAACCTTTTCTTTTCTTCTCGTTCTTCCACGGTTAGTTTACTAATATGTTCATCCTCTTCCTTCGACCTTTTGGTACGTTTGTTTCATTTTTAGCTTGGATATGATGTCTGCAATTGGATTTGATGTTGCATTGAATGTGCCACGTATAAAGCAAATTATGGGCTTCCGCAAACACTACCTTTATTGCATTCATCAAGGCTTGATCGTTATCCGTAACAATAACCCTTGGAAAATGCTCGCCATTATAAATCGACCTTAATGTTTGCAACATCCAAATGAAACTCACATCGTTCTCAACATCCATCAAACCCCAAGCCACCGTAAATGTGCATTTATCCGAAGTGTGGCAAGCAATGTTCAACAACGGCATGTTGTACCTGTTTGTCTTGTAAGTAGCATCTATCAACAAAATTTGATGAAAGTATTGAGCCAATTGGATCATCTTCGGATGTGCCAAGATAATATGTATTCCTAAACTACCGATTATAGAAAGAAATCAAGTCAAGTTCTGTACACAAAAACAAGTATAATCGGAGGTTTAATTTGTTACACCACTACCGATTACAATACAATCGGTAGATAACTATATGTTATATACTACCGATTATAAAGTTTGCAAAATATTAAATTTGTAGGTTTTGAGAAATTCATTTTTGGGGCGACTAACATAATCGATAGATAATAAGTATTTCTAAACTACCGATTATGCAAACAGAAATTCAAAAAAAAAATTCAATTTGGGAATTTTGTATATCGGTAGTAAGTAATCTTCACGAGACTACCGATTATATAATTATTTTGGAACAGAAGTATAATCGGTAGTTTATGGTACTCCATTATCTACCGATTCTGGGACGTCCATGGCATTAAATGCATGCAAAAATGAATTTTCTTTGTTACCGATCACATACAAACGCATACAAAGTGGGTTTTTGAGCTTCTTAACACAATACCTGATTGTTTGATGCATTATTATTTTCATTTTGGTGTGATTCATTGTCTAGGTTTTCTTCCACACCAAAATTTAGATCATCCAACAAATATTCTAAATCGTAATCTCTAAACGTCTTTGAACCTTCAATATTATGTTCTTCATGATGTTTCTCACCTTCTTCCTCATACTCATTCATGTTTGTTATGATTTGAGGTAAAACCTGATTTCTCCAAACTTCTTCTTCTTCCTCTCTAACACACTCTCTATTTCTATTCTAAAACTATAATTCAAAATTCATAATCTAACACTAACTATAACCAAAAACACACTCTTTACTTCTATTCTAAAACTATAATTCAAAATTCATAATCTAACATTAACTATAACCAAATTAATTAACTAATTAATACATTAATATTAATTAAGCAAGGATAAATTAACCATTAAAGAAAATATATGGATAAAGAGTGTATTAATATTACTTTATAATTACCTTATTTTGTTTTATTAGTAGCCTTAAATTGGTTTTGGGTAGCCCTCAAATTGACCAAGTTAAAAAGAGACGTGAACTTCCTGGCTAGAGACTAGACTCATTTTTCTGTGCTTAATCACATACATCCTCTTCTTTTCAGTGCATCTTCACTACTGAAATAGCTTCTCTTTTTGCTTTGTTCAGCTGCATTTGTTTGATGCTTTCTTCTTTGTAGTCTACTACTGTTGGGTTGAAGAACGTTTAATCTCTACAAATCTCTTCACTATCGAGCCAAACAAAAAAAAAGTTGATCAAAAATGCACAACTTGGTAGAGAGTTCAAGTTCTAAAATGACCAGAAAAGGTAGTGTTTATAATTACTTCACCAAGATGAGGTTTAGTATTGATGAAAACCCATTTTAAGTATGTTTTTAACACTTACTATTCTTAGCTAATAGTATGGTTTAACATGATGCAGATGATGATTATTGTCTCCAGTCCTGGAGCTTGGAGGACAAGAGGAAACCTAGTGCTCATCAAGTAGCATTAAGCAAAATTGAATTAAAAGGCAGTTTTTGACATTGAGCTACTGCGGTAAGTAAGTTTCAAGTATATGTTCAAAGATTTTTTTTGTTTTTGTTTTGTTTTTTTAACTATAATCCACTGAACCCTGTGGGTTGTGGCCTTGCGGACATAATAGCAGCCGCTGAGAGGATTCAAAGTATGTTTGTTATGGGGTTTGATCATACCTTATGCAGGAAGAAGTTGGAGGATGTTATCACCATGGATGCAATTAGAAGTACAGAAAACTTGCCGATGCTTCTGTTTGAGACAGAACTTTGGAGGTTATTGGGATGTAAATGTATTCAAGATATCGATAGAGCCAAGATGAAGAAACCATGCCATTTAAATAGTACTAGTACTAACCTTGTGTAGCTTTTATATATGTTTTTGAATTAGACATCTATGTTGAGGTTTTAGTTCTCCAAACTTGGATCGCAACATTTTTTAGCTAGTCTGTACTGATGTGCGTATTTATGTAACTACATTTGTTTTCAGGATCTTGATTGGAACTCAGATAGCACGTTCATGTATCATTGCTATGTTGATCCAGGTGGAAGTTACCAATTTAAGGTCTGTAGTATTCTTTGCTTGGTAAATAAACAAACTTGAATGCTGCAATATGGTTTATCAACAACCGTTTCGAATTCGTTGAAGAATGCACGTATTCGTTAGGAAACTGTTTCCAATACCTACTCCTTTTGCTTTTGTTTTCGTATTAGTTTGATATGAATGAGGTACTTTCACATGCTCAGGGCCCATATTTGCAACCAGGGAAACTCATCTTCAGAGGGTTTTAGGAGATCATAATGTCCTACTGGTCAAGTTTGCAAAATCATCGGGAGTGGATGAAAATGAAAATGATACAGTTGTAAGATGCAGTAGTTCAACTTCTGTTTTCTCAAGGTTCGAAAAAGAAAGTATGAGATGCAGCGGTTCGAATTCGACTTACAATAGAATCAGAGAAGAGGGAATTTTTGTGGGCTTACACCGCTATAATTTTTTTGGTAAGTTACGTTGTCTTGCTGATGCAATCGACTAGTATGTAACACTATTTGAATTGATCATGGTAATGGTATATGCAGTTATGCACTGTTTACTTATGCTTTTCTGCACCCTACAATGTTTTTCTCCCAAGTATGTCAATTGGTGTGCTGCTTGTATGCGCATCAGTTTCTAAAGACAGCAGCAAAAAGGAGAAGAGAAAAAAGAAAGGAAATAATGATGCAAACTTCTCATCAGTCAAGTGTTATTTTGTCTGTATGGAGTCTGGAGCGCCGCATCTTATGTTGAATAAGTCTATATCTGAAACTCGTTCTGTGTTTATGGATATTCATAATGTTTCAAGCACCGCTAAATATAATGCTAGGTTAGTATGATTACTATGAGCTCTTACTCTTCGGAGCCTTATATTCTTCAGCCTGGGGTTTTAACAATTCATCCTATGTCGACTATGCAGGTTTTCTTTGATTTTGTCCAAAACCTTCAAATTCGAGATAAATTTCGAGACCGTCAATATTGTACGAATCAAGGATCAGCCCTGTCTGGTATATGATATATCACTTCTTCTCTTTAGATATTCATGTTTTCGTTACCGATGATGCTACCGTTACCTTTTGTTGACATGACTACATCAGTGCTTCCTAAAATTTTCATCCCAAATCAACACATTATATCTTCTGCTATACGAGTTACGCGAACAAACCTTTCTTGAATTTTAGGATCAGAATGGTACCATCATGTACAATGAAGATGGAGAAGTTCGAATTCATACAGATGGAACCGGGTTTATATTCCCTGACACTGTTGGATTTTGTATGTATCATAGTATTTTTCTATTTCATTTTCAGCGAAAATGGACAAATTTCGGGTGATGTATTAGTTTACAGGCATCCTGGGTTGCACTTTGGTGATATCCATGTTATGAAGGCAGTGTACGTGAAAGAATTGGAGGATTTCATCGGCCAATCAAAATATGCAATATTTTTTTCGACTAGAGGGCCAAGGTCTATAGCTGACGAAATTGCGAATGGTGATTTTGATGGAGACACATATTGGATGTCCAAAAGTACAATGGTTAGTTGTGTCCTCTTCAATGCTAGTTATCTGGCAGGGTTTCCTGGAAATAAATCATATGATAGGAATTATATGCAGTGCTTTCTATGTATGTGCTAATATTTGTATCTTCCTCTTTCAGTTATTGAATTGGTTCAAACCAAGCAAGCCTTGGGTAAAAGCCTATCACACGGCCGAGACTGTTCACCATTCTAAGCCGACTCAATTTTCTGCTGACAAATTGGAAGATGAGATTTTTAAGCAGTTTTTAACTGCTAGTTTCTGTAGGTAATATAAATTCTGCCTCCCCTTTTCATTTACTTTAATTCAGAAGTCACTGCATATACTTTATGAGCGAAAAAGATAACGCAGTAATATTTCTACTCTTTCTTCAGCAAATTGCCTAAATACTAATAGTTTAGCCGGTCTTCCTATTTTCTCCCAGTAACTGTATAGGTTTGGCAGCAAACTCCTGGTTGGGTTTTATGGATCGGCTCTTGATAATGGGTGAAGAAAACACTAAAGAGAGAGAAATTTTGAAGGGAAAAATTCTGCAGCTGGCTGAGATATATTATGATGCATTAGATGCATCTAAAACTGGAAAAAGGCAAGTCAATTAACGTTTTCTTTATTATACTATTTTAAGTCCCTATTGAAGTTTAGTTCAATCTCTTTTTTGTTCTCAACAGGTCAGCGTTCCACACAACTTAACGGCTGAGAAATCTCCTCATTTTCTGAGAAAAAATGACTCCGATTATTCTGTTTATCATTCAACGTCGGTGTTGGGACTCATTTATGATACAGTAGAATCTTATGAAGAAAGTTCAATTCAAGGATTAGGTAAGCAACACTATTTATTCTTTCCTCTCTTTGGGGTTGTCTGTCAGATCAAATTGATTGGGACGTAATAGATACTGTAATTAACTCATATTCTTCAACCTTTTCTTATTTGTAGAAGTGCGGAAACTTCAATCTTTTGATGGGGAAATTCCACGGTCCTGCTTGCTTTTATGGAAGGAAAGATATGATAAGTACCGGGGTGAGATGAGCCGTGCTATGTAAGAAAGTGAAGATGTAAAAGGCAAATTGGCAGATGTTGTTATTCAAAAATACAAACAGGTTATTATTCGTTCTTTCTTTTTTTTCAATTTCAGATACCGTTGAAGTGATGAAATGAAATAGTACCTTATCATTGTTGGTCATTATTTGTTGTAGATGCTACATAATGCGACCGAGCTTAATCTAAGTACAAGGAATAAAGAAGATATATACAATGAGGCTCTTGCCATATATCATATCTGCTTTGATTATGCAAAGGAACATGGGGTGGGATTATGCAGCTTTGCTTGGAGAATTGCAGGTCAGGCCCTGTGTGACCTTTTTGGTCCGCAAGCAGGGTGGCAGTCACTTTGTCAGTTCAAGAGCCGTATTACGAGAAGTTCTCAATAGTTGATAGTGGGTGCAGGGGCAGAGAGCTTCATGTACACAGTAATATTTGCTTGGTAATGTATCTTGGTTTTCCCTAAGACAAATCCTAACTAAATGGGTGTGAAAGTTTGTCTAACAAATGGGTTTCAGCCTCATCTATTTGATGCTATAAGTAATTTCAGGTGGTCTAGAGCTATAGTCCATAGAGCAAGTTGCAAGCTCGATCTGTTTTGTAGTTTTTGGCCAAGAGATACGGACACTCAAAGCAGCAATTTCATGAGCTTTCCAGAAATGCGCATCGTCAGACTCATTTTGGTTGGATATTGTAAATGTGTGTTTCTGTTCTTTTAATATGGATTTGGTGATTGATCTGACCATAGCAACCTGGCAATGCTGGCTGAACTGAATCTTTTTGTAACAAGTTACAAGATACAGTATCAATTTCCCGTATTGCATAATACTATGATCTTATGACCTGTCTGTTTGCCGACGAAGAAGTGATCACCTCTGTATAGCATAGTCATGTGTCTTATCTTTTCTGTTGCTTTGCCAACAAATTCACAAGCCGATGGCGACCTACGGAGATTGGGAACCCACTTGGATGTAGACTTTATGATGTTTTATGAGGCTGCGTTCCTGTTTCCAGTTTCCTCAACATTTACAGACTGCAAAAGAAAAATGTAAAAACAAAGTATCAACCATTTCACACAACTGTTCCCAGACATTGGCAATGATGCGACCAGTATATTGCATCTGTTAGCTAAAGATATAACATAACATATTCATTTTCATTCGTGTTAATCATATGGTAAAAATCTTGAAGATTTTCCTAAACGATTAGACGGCTTAAAGTGTCCTTATATATTAAGGTCAACAAATCTGTTTCCAAAGCTTCCATTATAAGTGTTCCTCCTACATTTTGCCAACTGTCGTTCGCTGGTTAGTTGAGATTTGAATTTATAATGGTCATATTTATTGCACATTCTAGTGGGACTTCAACTGCCGAAGGGAGATATAGGGGCTCCAATATCAATAGAGGGGCTCCTCTATGAGGCGAGGTGACCCAATTTTCCGTTAAGGGATGTCCTAGGGGTAAAGTTAAATGTCCATTTTACCCTTTATCCAATAAAAAAAAGACAAATTTGTACATTAATTAAAATCTTTCCATCTCCTCCATATCTTCTCCTTCTCCATTTTAATCAAATTTCTCCATCGAATCAAAATTTTATCGCCGATTAAACTCCCAATTTCGTGATGAAGAATACTAATAAACGTGTAGAAAGTAGTAGTGATGACAATCCGGATAAAACTAAATTACACTAACTA
>JAJJMC010015986.1:15978-28341 GCA_023531435.1 Papaver californicum
CTAAATGCTACTATGGTTGATTGAATCAAAATCTAGGGTTTAAAAAAAAAACGACAAAATTTTCTTAAATTTCATCAAGTTTTTCTTCCCACAAAACACAAATTCAAAAAAAAAAAAAATTCAAATCATTTGATTAGGTAAAAGATTATGTTTAGTTAATCATGATTAGTTTAAATTAATCTTAACTAATTAATGTAATTAAAATTACTAATGAGGAGTGGTTTGGATATTATGAAAATATTATGGATAAAGGGTTTTTGAGTTTTACTTTATAATATCTATATTTCATCTTATTAGAGGAGCCCCTCAATCAAATTTGGAGCCCCTATATCAGCCTTCCAATGAATACGGTGTACATAAGTGAATAACCCTCCACCAAATTCTGTCCTTGTTTCTTCATTAATTTATTTGGCCGGAGTTTCTGCTTTCTGGGTAAAAGGTGAAAATAAAAATTTAGTACTAGAAAATATTGAGCCGTCATAAAGACACTTTCCAATCAAGTACATTCTTTTTGGATTAGACTATAATACGAGACACCTCAAGAGTCATGATGAGTGAAGCTATTCTAGTCGTCTTGTTGCCTTCAACCCCCCATCTCCTCTCTCTTTCTTCTTTCTACTTTCTACTCTGGTATCTCAAAAACTGAATATCAATGTTTTCTCAAGGAACAGGTAAAACTCAAACACAACTATCTCATTTCATCTTTTTCCATTAATGGTCTCTCACTCTCTAAAATGAGCTCCATTTATCTCAACTAGAGGGCTTTGATACTGAAAGGAAGATCAAAAGCAGAAATAGCATCTGTTTATTGGGTTTAAGCCTATCAGTATTTCTAACCCCTTGTTTCTATTTTTCTTTTCTTCTTTGACATTTTGTTCCCTCTAGTAGAACATGCAAGATTATAGAATTGAAATCCCTTGATCAGAACCTCTAGAATTAGGTGATTTTCGAAGTAGATGACAGAACGTGCATCCAAAATTTAGAATCTGTGTCTTAACCCTTTCCCTAATTTGTTAAAGGTTTGTGCAATCAGATGCTGTAAAAAAACAACTTGTCCTTAACTATTGTCTTGGCCTTTCTTTTTTGATGTCAACAGAAAGAAAGGAAGATCAAAAGCCCCCATTCTGATTCGTGTGCTCTTGTAGACTTTACATTTCTATGTGAGAAACATTTCTGGAGGTAATGCAAATTCTGATGATAAAACCAAAATCTAAGATGGTTTTAGGTTTAATAAAATGAAATTTTGACTCTTTACTGTCTATCCATTGTGCTTGGAGCAATTTTTGCAACCGTGATGTTTTTGATTGATTAATAACATCAGTAATTCTTTATTCATTGACTAAATTTGAAGTTGCAGGAACAGCTTTCAGTCTTCTCAAGTTGTTACTCGGATTTTTTTCCCAATGAAAAGTGGTAATATATAATTATATATATATATATTTATTTTTTTTCTTTCTTGAGAAATAATTGAAGTAATTGTTTTAGTAAATTACCGATTATGTTTTCTGCAGTAAAAAAACAGATAAGAAAGTTCCTCCATCTTCAAAATTTATATGGATGATTGAAAAGGATGCTGTTAAAATTTTTATGCTATTATCTGCTTATTTCTTGCAGTTCAAAATCAGCATGCAGTTAACAACGACGGCATCCCTCGTTCTTCCAGATATAAATGGAGGATTGAAAACGTTTCTAAATTGGATGAGGATAATCATTTCTCTCCTATTTTCAGTATAGGTCCTGATAAATGGTATATTGATCAACCCCTTATGCGCACTAGGACTATTTCTATTTTACAGTTTCAGCTTTAATCAATACTCAGAAGTTGCTATATTTGTATTAGGCGATTGCTGGCATATCGTAGGGGATGCAAGGTCAACGGTTACTTATCAGTTTACGTGGTTGCAATTGAATGTAAGAATTTGCGATATGCGAAATTCAGTTTGGCCATTGTTGATCAAACTTATAACCATAACACATTGAGAAAAGGTATGTAGCATTGTATATACAGACTATCGGTTTAAAATGGATAACTTCCAAAAGTTATAAATTGTTGCCATTGTGTGTTTGTATATATAGATACAAAAGACCAGATGTTCCGGTTCACCGAGGATGAAAGTGATTGGGGTTTTGATGACTTCATACAGTTAAAGGAACTTAAAGATCCTAGAAATGGGTATACCGTGAATGATGCTTGCATTATTGAATGTTCAATCTCAGCACAAGACTCTATCGAGGTTGGTAGCTTGTTGTTCCTAAACCAAAATAAATATGATCCAAATTAGCCTCGATGTATATACAAAGAATAAATGTACTGTTGCATTTGTGATTCAGGAGTTGGTATCGGAATCCATTGAGAGGAATTCAGCTTTTATCTGTGCATTTTGCCAAACCTCTAAAGTATCAGTGGTACGTTTTTTTTTTTTTTTTGGCTAATGTTGATAATATCGTTTAAGCTAGAGCAACATAGGAAGCTTGAATTTTGTTAACCATAATGTGCATGTCTGCCTTGTCAATTGAGAAAAAAAGGTTTCTTTGCGCTCCTTAAGTACTGATTCTCAGCTAAATGATATTCTCTCTTTTACTAATTGATTTTCCATGTTTCTCTACGGGCGTGCTCATTCAGAGTTCTGGATCCATTTTGCATTTTGCCAATAGAATAGAAGTAGAAGAGGACGAGGTATCTGGACCAAATGTGGTACATGTTCACCAAAAATGCATAGAGCTGTAAGTTATTATGTTCTTGTTTTTATTTTTGAGTTTCATCTTTTCAACCCTCGTAGGTTATATAATCATAGTTGGGGATATTGTAGGGCGCCTAGAGTGTATTTTGTTGGTGAGACTGTTATGAACTTGGAGATGGAGCTGGCTAGGAGTTCTAAGCTCAAATGTAGCTGTTGCGGATTAAAGGGTGCAGCTCTTGGATGCTTTAAACGCTCCTGCAAGAATACATATCACGTTCCTTGTGCATTGGATACTTCTGATTGCCGGTGGGATGATGTAAGCTACAGCTTTAAGCATGCAGCTTTATATTGATTGTTGCACCAATTTTTTCCTGTGTCAAGTAATTTAACTCCTCGTCTATTGTTTCTCCTAGGCGTGAAGCTAACTTATTTTATGTGACATTATCTGGTAATAGGAAGGTCATCTAATGTTATGTCCAAGCCATTCTGTTATGAAGTTTTCACATGAGAAAACCAAGAAGGGAAAGAAGCTAGCAAATGACAATTCTTCAGCTCTTCAAAGGTACATCTTTAAGCCTTCTCAACTAGATCTGGGACCTTCAGTGCAGCCAATCCAGAAGAAGCAGAAGCTCTGACTCTGCTGGAGGCAGCAAGGTGGTTGTGAGTATGGAGTTACAATCTTTTTGGATAGAAGGAGACTGCAAAAGGGTAATCGAGTTTGCACAAGGGAAGGCAAGCATGACAGTGGAGAAATCAAGCCATGGTCTCTGAGGCTCAAAAAATCTTACTTTCAGGGGGCTTTTTTTTGGGTTTTATCTTTAATCATAGAAGTAGTTATAGAGTTGCTGATATCTTGGGAAAACAAGCAGGGAAGAATGGCTTCTATAAACGTCAGTGGTGCACTATGCCAAGTTGTATCACATCTGCTCTTTTTTCAGATTTTCAGTCTTCAACTATCAATGTAAATCATGAAGTTGTATCTCAGGAAGAAAGCATGTTGGGGGACTCATATTTGAACATCTTTTTCTGGAATAAGGGCAACCAACATGTTTGATAGCCTATTATAATTTTTTGGGTGCCTTAATACAGTTTAAATTTACAAAAAAAAAACAACTAAATTCTCACAGCATTGCCATCTACTTGCTGATTCTCGGCATCCTCTATAACAGTTAGTACCATCTCCAATGCTCCCTGAAGAGTTTTCAGGGCCATTAACAAATTATCCTCCGGTATTAAAATCTTATATTATGATCAGTAGTAGGAGAAGGAAGGTCTACGATCCAAAATAAACAAATTATTTATTTACTTGATTTCAACTAAAACTTTATTGATTCATATGTAATTGAACATTTATCCAGAACAAACATTACAATTTGAAATAATTAAGTAGGAGTACTAAATAGACTTTGACCAGAGATGTTGCACTTACTCTTGGGTAAAAAATACACGCACTTCTAGTTAGTCAAGTGGAAGAAATTAGCTCAACTACATATACTAATGGTTATGGTTACAGAATATAGTTGTTAAAGTTATAACATGTCGTGTAACATAGTAAGGAATGATTTCATTGCCGGCTTCCGATCCGAGTTAATAAGAATTGGTTATTGTTTATGCATCACCGCTTTCGCGCATACTGCGCTATTATTACAGATTCAGTTTATTTTGTTAAAGTACAACTATTCAATCTTTAAGTTTACTCGAAGAAGTCCCGTATCAAATATGAGTTGTTGCAATGCCCAGATTTTGTTGTTGATGCTGCCTGGTTGGCCTCCGTGGATGCTTGTAAAACTTGGGTTAGTGAATGACAGTTGATGGTTAGGTCCATCTCTTTGTCAAACCCCAACCGCGGCCGCGGCCATCTAATTAACGATGTTGATATCTAATCTACAAAATCAGGACCGTCTTTGTGTTACAATCTGACGCTCATAGATCATTGTTATTGTTAAATAGAAGACTGTCAATGGATCCTTTCTCTTTCTTGAATACTAACACACATTACAATTTTAAAAACTAGGTTAATTGAATTTATTAAGATATACTACAATTGAGGGTATATATATAAATTATTTTAATTTTTATTATTTCCTTAATATATATACAAAATTCTATTTAAGCAATTAAAATGGGACAAAGGGAGTACAAAATTTTCTTTTATAAATTTTATGGGTTGGAGATGTTTATTTTCAACTTCTTGTATTTAGACAAAGTGCAACCTTATATAGAAATTATTCTTTTAGAGGATATCTTGTATGGTGTACCATATATAAAACACTCACATTTACCATCGAAGAAGCTTTAAAATTAGAGGATGGGTTAGAGGATGTGCAAATAACTAACTCGCCAACTCATCTCCATATTCAGTATCACATCCCAAGATTTTTTGGTAAAAGTCTGATAAAATCTATGTGGCCTTGAATGTAGGAAATTGTTCTAAAACATCTCCAATGGTGTTCGGGTTTGGGTATGTATCTTAATTGGAGATAAAATTTCACCAAATTTTATTGGCATGGCCCACTAAAACTTAAGAATAAATTAGAACATCTCCAACCGTGTTTAAATATGTATCTTAGATGGAATAGAAATAATCAAATTTTATTAATGAACTCACAAAAAATATTTTCACAAGATTTTTAACGATTAAAAACCCCAAAATTAATGACGTGGGGTTGAATGAGAATATCCAAAAATAAATACTCTCATCTATATTTTCATTGCCAATTAATCACAATTTTTCTTTATCCAACTACCATTGGAGAGAAATCTTTTGGTTAGAGTACCTAAAATCCTATGTGGAATCAAATTTTTTAGAAACTCAAACTTCATTGGATAAACTCTTAGACTTACAATTTCCGTTAAAATATTTTACCATTCATTTGTTGTGTACCCTTGTTAGCTCGTCCTTTTCTCCGATTTACTTTGATTTCCTGATTAACTGTTATACAAAGAAGCATGAAGCGACATCGATCACCAGGTAAGTCATTTCATTCTAAAACTGATTCAATATTTTAAGTTCGACTTAATGTTATATTGTTGGAAAATCTTCATTACCGATTTCAACAATAATACTGCTTTTGTATTATTTCATCCAATCCTTTACACCTTTGCAACATTGGTCTTCATCTATGTATTACAACTTCCGTAGTACTTGGTTCGCAGAACCAAAAACAAGAAAAGAAGAATAACAATCTATAATTCTTAATAAACTTACTTGGATGTATCGAGGCGAGTAATCTCTTTACTTAAGACATTTAATGCCCTGCCCTAGATGTTGATACAAGTAATGACATATGTCTCCAACATTCAACAATACCTTTTATGTTCTTCAACAGCACTTCGATGAACATAAAAAACGAACGCGAATTGATGTAGCACAAACTCCTTGAAAAAAAATCAACTCTTTGTTTTGTTCATGCACTAAAACTACTTATTTTTAGTTTTTTTCTCTTTTTCTTCTTTATACCTTTTCATTGTTTCTCCATATTTTCCTTGTTGCTTGTATGGAGAGTGAGCGGGGTTTATATAAGTTCAAAGGTAACCCTTAGAAAATTCTTTCATGAAGAGTCGCATCTCTTGGAGAAATCCTTTCATGAAGAGGTTCAAATTTGAACGAAAAGTTTCATATGAATGGACACAACCATTCATAATTTCATCCAAATTTAAATTTCTTACTGCCTAATAATGTCTATTCAAAAAATTCCAACAATACCCCACATTAAATAAAACTTCATGCAAATTTAATGCATACACTAAAGAGAGTTTGTACGCGAAACATCACTGCATCAGGATAGATAGCTTATGGCTTTGAATCTTCCGTAGTGAATACCTACCGGGATTACTGGTTGATTAGTGAACGAGATGTCTTGAACTATTCACCCTATGATGCAATCCGGTGCAATAGATATCACACATCTTATTTCCTTACATATTCAGTTCTCGGTTGTGTTCTTTTCATCCCTGAACGATACTGGAATTCTATGAGTGCTTAGAGTAACTTAGCCTTATAGTTCTCATAGAAGCGGTCCCACTTCTCACTCATATAGTTGATCTCCTATTGGAAGTATCCTTCCATACTTTAATTAGTCAAATTAATCTATATGAATCATTAGAATGAATTCTTATCCTCATCCGTAACAGGCAACACTGACACTCATATTAGGAATGAGAAAGAGAAGGATCTCCTTCAGTGTTTTCCTGCTAGTAATTCACAACTTAGTTGTCCCTTTTGAACCTAGACCTTAGGATCTCCAATCGCTAAGTTGGGTTACCGTTGCAACTTACTCTTTTTAGTAGGTTATAATCCCATTCCTCTTGATGATGAAATTCATGCTCTCTAGATTTGTATCCTTTATCGACTTGATACAATTACCAAACACTATTTTTTTTTGATGCACACATTTGAAAGAAATTGCTTTATGGTGCTATATCGTCGATGTATTTGTCAACACATAACATAATCTCCCAAACTATGTGTTCTTCCGAAATAATTGTTTGATCAGAACAATATTTATTTTGAAATGTATATACTATGTCCAGCAAGTATATAATCAAAGAAATTCCAAAGTCACTCTATTACATCTCCGACTTGCGTCCAAAGCTTCAGAATCCATAGTTGATCTCGCCATCAACCTTCATTTGGATGATTTCCTTGCTACCCATTCCATCAACACAAACATATAGTTTTCCGTTTATTAGAATCAACCGTAATATATGTTTCAAGCACTTCTTGATATGCCGCATAGAGTAATTTCCAAAATTATACTCTTTGATATCTTTGGATTCTAACTGTGGTTTACAAATCATCTAATTTGTCACAAGTCAATCAACCGACATTCCACTAACATATGAACCACAATTCATATGTGTATAACATCCAAAATATATGTATCTTCTTATTATATAAAAAATAGACCATTTATTCTTTCCCCCATATTTCATGACTATTACCAATTTTCATGAAATCACAATCCACACACTTATGTATGCAAGTGCCATGTGTATCAATCACTTTAATCATGATAGAGATCATTAGAGGGTTTTCAAACAAACCACACAATTGATATATTATCAAGGAAGGAAATTGAATACATAGTAAGCCACCATTTTAACGCAATTGTCATTTTCTAGACAAAAATACGCAACGATTTTAAGATTAGTATATCTCCCATGTAGTAATTCCAAATTGAGAATTTCAAAATGGAAATTCAAGATAAGTTATTGACCTTCAATAGAAAAATTGGAAAATCACTCTGAACTATGACTGATTTTTCCGCTCTTCAGAATTTTTGCACGAACAAAAATGAACTTTCCACAAATCCAAAAATTATGAAATTTTATGTGGAGTATAATCAGGGTGTCTTTAATACACAATTAAAAGGATTAACCTAAAATCCTTTCAATCAGAAGATACAACTATTTATCTAACATGGGTACAGAACTCAATCTTTCGATTAAGGTTTATTTATATCCATGTACGCACCACCTTGTTCATATTAACATGTATGAATACCAGACACTTAAATTAGTCTTGTGGTGGTGGATATCAAATTGAAATTTGTTATTTGTCGAACCAAATTTGAACACAACCTTTTCTTTGCACAAAACTTGAATGGTAGTTCTCCAACATTGATGTTCTCTATTGTCAAAGAGAACATGCATACATTGTAGAAGAAAAGTCTACACACCAATTAAGTAAGATTTCCATTGCTTTCAACAAAGCATTAAAATCAGTAAAAAAGATTAGTAACGGTTAAATGTCTTAAGATTGTTGGAAAATCTTCATTACCGATTTCGACAATAATACTACTTTTGTATTATTTCTGCCAATCCGTTACACCTTTGTAACATTGGTCTTCATCTATGTATTACAACTTCTGTAGTGCTTGGTTCCCATAACCAAAAAAAATATAAGAAGAAGAAGAATAGAAGAAGAATAACAATCTATAATTCTTAAACAAACTTACTTGGGTGTATTGAGGCGAGTAATCTCTTTATTTAAGACATTTAATGCTCTCGCTTAGATGCTGATAAAGGTAATTATATATGTCTCCAACATTCAAAAATACCTTTGATGTTCTTCAACAACACTTCTATGAACATAAAAAACGAACGTGAATTGATGTAGCATAAACTCCTTGAAAAACATTAACTCTTTGTTTTGTTCATCCACTAAACCTACTTAGTTTTTCCTGAAACGGAGGTAGTATTTCATTGTAAACACTTGCAATACTAACTTGGTCATCGGTGTTATTTTATGATGAAGTTGATATTTTATCTAAATAGACTTATTAACCAATGTTGTATTCTTTATGGGGAAATCCTAAATGACATAACTTTGACTGATTAATTAGTTTTGATGCTTCTTTCTTGGAGTCTGACTTTGCAACGGGATTTGTTGTCGTTACTATTATTGACAAAACAAGTCAATTGAGACACTACAAAACAGGAGCAGGCTAGGCTTCCAGCCCCTTACATACTGAAGCTAAGGCTTTAATAGAGACTCTAGGATGGGTGAAGCAACTGAAGATTGCTAATTGCTGCATTATCAATGATTGTCAAAACTTGGTGAATCTGGTTAATGAAGTTACAAGCTTTTTCGTCTCCCCCTTGGAGAGCTCAAGTTAATGCAAAAAAGTGTCAAGTGTTATTTTGTTCTCTACAGACTGTTTGTTTTAAATTAAAAAAAAAATGAATTTACTGAACTTAATTGATAAGGTAGCTAAGGAAGCTAGGTCCAAGGGAATTAATTTCTTTACTACTGTTTTTTTTTTCAAATATAGAACAAAATATTATTTTTGAATGGGCTAATTACGGATTAGTCCCCTATTCTCTCCGATATGCTTACCTCTATTATAATTACAAGTCAATTTCATCAAAAAAAGAAGAAAAAGAGGGAAATCCTAAACCCCCTTCCTTTTATGGGTTTTGAATTCCTCTAGTTTGGAGAATCCTATTTTGATTCTTCTTCTTCTTCTATTTTGATTTACTACGTATAAAAATAATATTGTATATCTGAAAATTAAATATATTTTCTCTAAAGAAACAAATATATGCTCTAGAGGTAATGGTCATTCTAATTAACACTAAGGTTTGGTGTTATATGATGTAGTTCTCGTGAGAATTTTTTTACAACTGAAAACATACATCCATTGTAACCCATTAACAAAAGAGGAGAGGAAGTTTTATTGGTTATCATCGTCTGTAGTCTGTTGATTCGGTGGATGCCAAATCAAAATAAGTTAAGATATTATTATTATTATTATTATTAATATTATAAAAAAAGATTTTTATTAAAGGGAGAAAAACATTTTTTTACATAGCGTTGGTAGGGAGCCTAGCCACAAGCTGAGCATCTACCCCTTTCTGAATGGAAATGCCTAATCTAAAGAAAAGGGAATCCCCAACTTTGTAGTTATAGTCGTGGCTAGCCATGCAATTATGTAATCTCGTCATGAAGCCAATCGTGTCACCTCCCAACTCCCCCAGAGTTGTAAAGGCGAGAACTCCCAATCCGTATCCATGCTCGTTACATTTGTCCAAATATTTATTGCGTTTACGCGTAACAACATTGGCAATGGAAATCCCAGGCGTAAACACAACCCTCTCGCCTCCTGCAAACGGGGACACCCCTGTGACGTCGAAGCAAACGTCTTGAATCTCCTCCCAGTTGTATACAAGTATGTCCACGGTCCTAAGGGCGCTTGCATTGTCATCTAAGAAGCCCAGCTTGACTTCCTTACGGGCTAAGACACCAGCTTTAAAACACATATCTGCAACCACGTCTCTGACAAGGTCGTGCCTAAATTTGAGACCCACTTCACTGGCACAGTGTAGGGCGTGATCCCCAAAGGCATCCATATCTCTGCCGCAGAAAGAACATGAGCTACCCTCTTCAAACATAGCAATACCCAACCTATAGCAAAGTATGGCCCTAAATTGGCGAAGCCCAATAGATTGGTGAAGCCCAGTGATTGGGATAGCTTTGAGGTAGTCTTGAGCATGGCTCAGCCTATTACATCGCCACAGAATACAATCGCGTTCAGACTGGTTGAAACTGCTAGGGATAGCATATCAAAGTACAACACTGCCAGAGAATGCATGGGTCGGGGGGAAGTTGCTTTGATACTGAGAGAAGAATGGGGGAGCCCACAGACCTGACTGAAGCTAAGCAAGGGTTGCTGGAAGCTGAGATGGCGCGCAGTGTCGCTGTCCTCCCGGAGAATGGTATTCTGCACCTGGGTTGTCTGAAGACAGGAGGCCAAATAGCAGTTGTGGCCAGAATCCTTCATAGTGTAAACCCCAAACCCCGTTCTTCATGGGCAACGACGCTATGCGCATGTGGTAAGGACCGAAGCCAGCTCCATCACTAGTGACCAAGTGTCTTAGGAACTGACATAAATGCTGGTCATACAGCTCAGAGGACTGGTGCAAGACGGAGGGGCTGGTGTTCCTCATAGTGAAGTATAGGCGTGACACCCCGACATGATTTCTGAGGAGAAGCAATTCACTCTGTGGATCCTGCAGAAGCTTCAAGGACTCCATTAACTGAAGAGTTTTCTCCACTCTATGCTGAACCAACTCATTACAGAAGCTAGCATCCATACTAACAGGACCCCCTATAAGCTTCACACCTCTTACCGGTCTACTAATGTTGACCGGAAACACCCCCTTATCCAAGCTTCTGGGGTCTGTGTTGGGCCAGAATAGCTCAGTCTTGCTAATATTGAGGGATAAGCCTTTGCTGCTTCCCTCAGATTGGATAATGTGTAGAGCTTGAGCCACCTCCAGAATGTCCCCAACAGTAGTCCCATCATCTAAATACCATGCATGCATATCCAAGGTACACTTAGAAGCAATTCTTGAAATAAGGGGGGTGTAATGTCAGGGAAAACAGAAGAGGGCCAAGAGGGTCTCCCTGTTGGACGCCCTGAGCTGACAGAAGAACTTTGTCATTATAGTAGAGCATAGCCAGTTTTGCATAACAGAATTCAACCCATCTAGAGATACCAGGGCACCTAGACCTGACTTCATTGATGATTGCAGTTCTGTCCACCAAATTAAAAGCATTGTTGAAGTCTATTAAAAGCATGCACTTGGTGGAGGAGTTACCTTGAATCTCCAAAATTCTGTTTGCTGAATGCAAAATGCCTTCCCCACCACATTGGACTCCCACGCCAAATTGGTGATCTCCTAGATAAGTAGCCATTTCCTTGCTAACCCCTGACGCAGCCAATTTAGAGCATTCTCCGCCAAAAAGTTCCCACTGTAATGAGCCTTATTATTATTATTATTATTATTATTATTATTATTATTGTTATTATTATTATTTTAAATTTTTATTATTATTGGATAAAGAGTATTTTTACAAGAAACTAGTTGGAAGCCTAACAAGCTAAGCTCCAACAACATACTACATTAGTTGAACAGGTTGTCGTGCTAGCCTACCAGCGAGTCTTATGAGGAATCAACCAAGGGAGACGAAGCGGATAGGGGGATGATTATGTCGCAAGGGGGGATATCTAACTCTACCTTCCTTGTCAAATTCTACAGTATTGCGCCATCGGGGACTCGAACCTAGGACCTTCTGGAGCGCATCAAACCTTTTGAGGAACGGGGATGACCAGCTGAGCTAGCTACCCACTATTATTATTATTATTATTATTATTATTATTATTATTATTATTAT
>JAJJMC010015990.1:1395-29413 GCA_023531435.1 Papaver californicum
TGCCTTTGTTTTTCGTCAAAAAATCGTTTTTGCTAAAAAACCATTAAGTCCAAGTCAGAACTACAAAAATGATTGATTATTGATATTATTATAGTCCAGAAAATAACATCACACCATAAAAACTCATAGAAAATTAGGCTCATTTTTCGGAAAATGGGGCGTGTACAGCTGCCTTTGCTTTTCGTCAAAAATTCGTTTTTGCTAAAAACCATTAAGTTCAAGTCAGAACTACATAAATGATTGATCATTGAGAATATTATAGTCCATATAATAACATCACATCAAAAAAACCCAGAAAAAATTAAGCTTATTTTTTGGAAAAAGGGCGTGTACAAACTTCCTTTGTTTTTCGTCAAAAAATTTGTTTTTGCTAAAAAACCATTAAGTTCAAGTAAGAACTACAAAAATGATTTATCATTGAGAATATTATAGTCCATATAATAACATCACATCAAAAAAACCCATAAAAAATTGGACTCATTTTTCGGAAAAAGGACGTGTACAACTGCCTTTGCTTTTCGTCAAAAATCGTTTTTGGTAAAAAACCATTAAGTTCAAGTCAGAAATACAAAAATGATGATCATTGAGAATCTTATAGTCCATATAATAACATCACATCAAAAAAACCCATAAAAAATTGGGCTCATTTTTCGGAAAAAGGGCGTGTACACCTGAATTTGCTTTTCGTCAAAAATTCGTTTTTGCTAAAAAACCATTAAGTTCAAGTCAGAACTACAAAAATTATTGATCATTGAGAATCTTATAGTCCATATGATAACATCACGTCATAAAAACCTATAAAAAATTAAGCTCATTTTTTGGAAAATGGGGCGTGTACAGCTAGGGCTGTCAACGGACTAAAATCCGTCGGATTTTAACAAATCCGATAAGGTTAAGGTTAAGGGTTATCGGAATTCCGAAATACGATAAAATCCGACGGATTCTAAAAAACTCAATCCGATAAGGTTAAGGTTAACTTATCGGAAATTCGGATTTTTCCGATAAACTCCGAATTCTGGGTAAAAAAAAAAAAAAACAAAGTTAAAATGACTTCTTCTTACTTCATACACATTCAAAATGTTCTAAAAAGAGTTCAGTTCAGTCTCTCAGTCTCACACATGAAAAGAAAATACAAAGACAACCCATAAAAAGTCACAAACAAATAACATGCAGCAAAAGAAATAAAGGCAATGGCAGACTGCTAGTGCTCTTGCTTGGCTGCTTGCATGTTGTTGCATCAACTTCAGTCTTCAATTTCATATCTGCATTAGTACACAAATATTCAAAATCAATCAGAAATCATAAGAACAACAATTGAAACTATGAAAAATTGAGGATAAAGCAAAGGAAAAAAAATTTAACCTGGATCAAAGAAGTCTGGCAACCAATCACTTAGACAAAGCAATGCTTGGACTAATTCTGGATCTAATGAAGTTCTATGTGTTGTAAGAACCCTACCACCATCACTAAACATGGATTCTGATGCCACACTAGTCACTGGAACAACCAAAACATCTCTTGCGATCTTTGCGAGAGTTGGGTACTTAGGGGCATTTAGCTTCCACCAACTCAATATATCAAAGTTAAACTCATCTTGGGGTGAAAGAGATGGAAGAATTGGTTCTTCTAAGTACTTCTCCAACTCAGACTTCTGAACACCATCTTCATCATTTTCCATCATAAACTCAGCATAATCTGGGTTAGTTGTACTTGTACCTGAGATGCTTACATCCATGGTAGAGACAGAGTTGCCAAAGAAATCAGGAGCGGCAGTGCTGCTTTCAGATTCATATGCATTGAAAAGTTGGCTCAAGTCTGTTTTGAATTTCTCATACTCATCTCCATAGTTATCAATTCCATCCAATTTCTTATATGTGTACTTTACCCATTTTGCCTTGTACCTTGGATCTAAAACCACTCCAATGCTCATAACCAAATTGCAGTCACTCCAATATGCATTAAACTTTTCTCTCATTTTTAACCCCATTTCTTTGATATAGACAAAAGAACTATCTTCCCAACTTTTGATGCATTTGTTAACTTCATACACCCCATTATAATACAAGTTTGCAGTTGGATACTTAATCCCTGCAAACTTATTTGAAATATCATCAAAAACCTCTAAACATTTACAAATTACTTTTCCTTGTTCCCACTGCTGTCTAGATGGAAGAAGATTGAAATCAAGATCAAACTCATTTAGTCTTTCAAAACCTTCTTGAAGTGCAATTGCATTCTTAAGCATTAGAAAAGTGGAGTTCCACCTTGTGTCCACATCTAAACTAACTGACTTTCCAGACAATCTACATTGTGCCAATGCTGTTTCAAACTTCTCTTTCCTAGCTTGTGAAGACTTAACATATTTAACACACCCTCTAATACCCTATATAAACTCTACAGCTACTTTCATGCCATACAATACAATCAAATGTAGTATGTGGTTGCTACACCTCATGTGAAACATTTTTCCTTCAAGAAATATACAATTCTTACCTTCTATCCAACTAATCAGATTTCTCATCATAACGCCATTCGCATTAGCATTATCAGCAGTTAAAGCAAAAAATTTCCTATCTATGTTCCATTCCAAAGTGCAAGTTTTGATAAAATCTGAGAGAGCATCTCCGGTATGTGGTGATGGGACTACAATGTAAGCTAAGGTTTTCTTCTGCAAATTCCACTTATCATCTATAAAATGGCATGTCACACAGCAATAACCATCTTTAGTATGTTTGGCAGTCCACATATCAGTTGTAAGACTACATTTGGAAGTCAAATTATCCAATTGTAGTTGCAATTCAGCTTTCATTTCAATATAAAACCTCATTAGATCTGATCTAGTTGTATTCCTAGATGGTATTTTACCAGCAGGGTTCAAAGACTTACAAAACTCTCTAAAGTAGAAATGCTCAACCATGTTAAGAGGGTAATCATGCTTAGCAATCATTTTAACAATGCATAACCTAGTAACATTTGGATCATACTTCCAATTAACTATTTTAGTTGCTTGGTTACCTGCTTTTTTCATTGCTGTAGAAATCTTCATCTTTCCTGGCTTGTTTTCTTCTTTCTTGGGGCAGATTTTTAGATGAGCAGACAAGCGGCTAGTTCCTTTTTCACTACATGCTTCAATTACCTTTCCACAATGATGACATTTACCTTCAACGACAGCCTCATACTCATCCACCTTCCCTTTTACAAGCCTTTTACTAACGTTCCTAGTAAATTCATCCCATACCAGTGACCTTGTTGTTCGCAATTTTTTCATTGGATCATCTTCTTCTGCTTCAACTGCTGGTCTCTTACTAGAAGGTGTTGAAGCAGTTGTTGAACATCCAACATTTTTTTCTCCTAGTTCTTTTTGTGAACAATTTGGTTGACTGCAGCTTGGGGTTCCAACTTGATTGGATTCTCTTTGAGACATTCTGAAAAAAAAAAAGAACCAAGTATTAGATAAAGGGCAGCGTACGAAAGATAGAATATTGACAATAGGATAATGACTCAATCAAGATAGCAAGGTATGTATTAGACGACAATCCAAGCTTATTAAGGTATCCCACACAAAGTATTACCACACCAGCTATGTATTTAACTTAAAAAGCACAAGGGAATAAGGGATAGTGATGTTAAGGATATTAAGGAAGCAAAAAATGATAACTTTAACAAACTTACATGTATAACAAGAACCGGGCAGTTAATATGCCGTATTTTGTCAATGTTCTGCAATTAAGAAATAAAATAGCCCTCCTCAGTACAAATCAAAATAGATAAGCAAGCATATGTGCACTATTTTTATAACTACAATGGAAAAGAAGAAGCAACAAACAAATCCCATACTCACTTTGAAGATGTCAAACCAGAGTGTGACTTTGACAGGATACAACACCTGAATGCCTGAAAGTATTGCACTGTGAAGGATAACAGCCCTGAGTCGAGGAAGACGTGAAGCCAAGTTACATGTGGGTCCACTCCCAACAGACTGACCATACATGATTATATCCTCCTGCTTAATTCCATAATCTCTCTTCAAACAATTATACACCGCTTCTATGTCATAGTATGTGTTGAACTCAGATGGCTACACCATTAAGAGGAACAACAATTAGCAGGAACAAGAATACATTCAAAAGGTAGACAGAATAATATGTAGGAAAAGCTGTTGGCAGCTACTACTGGCATGGCAGAGACCAAGCAACAATTCTAGAGTTAAATCCAAAGGTAGTCTTTGCACAGCCTTTCTATTCTCCAACAAATATCAAGTATCTTCCTGCTTGTGTTGCTGAAATAGTTTTATGGTTTTTCGTTTGTCAAACAAGATCAGTTCATCACCATCTAACAAAACAAGACTTTCACTATCCACATGTGGACTCCAACAAGCATGAACGACAGAAGCAGAGAATCGCTCGGAACCCAAGTTAACCAATACATGTTTGTTACCAGCCCAGTCAATCCTAAATCAATGGACAGAGAAGGGTGTACAAGCTAACAAAAAACCTAGAGGAAAATTGATTAACCAGAAAACCCTTTTCTCTAAACACTAAATGCATGAAATAATCATCAGTTCTTATCAAAATAATTAATACCCAATACCAAATTTTAGCTAGATATTAAAGATCTAAAAGGGAAAAATAAAAACCCAAGTATCAATCAAGAGAAACAGAAAGAGAGGGAGAGAGAGAAACTTACAAGATATGGACGACTAGACGAGATTCGAGAATAACCCCAAGAAGAAGAAGAATCAAATCACAGAGATAGTTCAGGTCAAGAAAATGAGTTAGAAACTAGTGGTTATTGTTGTCGCTGTTGACAACATAATGGATTTTGATTCTTGGGTTCGACCAAATTGAAGTAGTATGAAATGATTTGAAACCAAGAACGAGAAGAAGATGGGCTGCTACAATTGATGCTGTCGTCGGTGAGAATGAATTGGAGAGATGGGTTTTAGTGGAGAGAAGCCGAGAGAAATTCAGTGAGGAAGCTTCCGTGAGTTTTAGGTTTTGTGAAGCTATGAGTGAAATCAGAGAGTTAGGGGTAGGAAATTACAAGTACACCCCTGGGTTATCGGATATCGGACATTAACCTCCCGGATATTGCCTAATCCGGTTCCGTTAGGCTAAGGAGGTAAAATCCGATAGTAATTCCGATTCCGGAATCCGAAATCCGATAAATCGGATAAAATCCTATAAGATATCGGATTGTCGAAAACGGATTTCGGAATTCGGATGTATATTGATAGCCCTACTCGTACAAAAGTGTATGTTAACATAAGGTTCATAGTTAGAGTCGTGAGATCCCTAGTAATACGGGAGAAAACATCTTTGGTGGGATCCCACCGATGCATAGTAAAAGCATTAGAAAAACTCATTTTCTGAAAAGATGTGAGTATGATTCAACATACTTCTTACATATAAAACAACCATAAAGGAACTTCTCATAATATCCATTGCTGGTGCAGCTTTGCAGCTAAGATTGCAAAAATACAAACTAGCTAGAAACACCACCTTCCGTAGGACTTTTATGTTTCCATAAAATTTTCAAGAAAACACAAAAACCCATTTTCTTTTAATTGAGCATAATAACTAGCTAGTGAAAAAGAGTTACGTGGTTGCTTATTACAAGTATCTTCCCCCTGATCATGCAAAGTATCTGGAATATGAACATGGTTCAGAAGGTGAGCAACTTCAGCTATTCTTTTTTTAAATTTATGGAAAGTATCTGGAGTACGAAGAAAGTTTAAAAGATAGTACGGTCCAATAATCTTTTTACTGCTGAAAGTATGGTAAAACAGTAGTAACCTAGATGAATTAATATGGGATGAAACGTTGACTTGGTTACCCTCGGATCATCTCACAACACGCTTTATGTTTTTATGTAGCCCTACTGATAAGGAATTTGAAGGTAATGTTTTAATATTATGTTCTTCCTACGTCTAAAAGATAAACACAATTTGAGATATATAATATTATTATCTGCCACTTTTAAAATAACCGCTGAATGTATACGAAGGGATCCTTCCCTGAATAAAATATTAGAAACATGTTTACCCCCTCATACAAAATGTTTTATTTTAGCGTTTTCCACCGTTGTTTATAGGACTAACCGTTTTTTAAAAGATTCACTCTTGCTATGAGCAAAATCCTATAAGAGTTGACAAAAAAAAAAACAATTTTCAAGCCATGTATGTGGACAAATTAGAATTTCTACTTTGACAAATGGGAAAATTGCATATGTGAGACCCTAGATATATAAACTATTATACTATTATGTTGTGTTTTTTGGCTTCCCATGAGGCGAAGTGAGACATTAAGTCAGATATTGGACCCACGTACCACCACAGACGTAAGTACCCTTAACTCTTCGAGTACCTATAAAACTATCCCGAAAATAAATCAGAACAAGAAGAAATTAGAGGATCAAGCATTTTCATGGCTTCCGTCTTTGATAAAGAGGACTTATTAGAAGATGATTAGAGGACATTTAATCCAAGACACAACCTATATTAATTCATGTCCAAACAAATCAAAGTTGGGAAGAGAATTAAATCACAGTAGCGTACTCAATCTATTTACCTCTGCGCAGCTAATTCGAGGATCCGATTAGACAAAGATTAATTAGAACCAGGAAGTTTAACAACACCAGAGATCTCACTAATTGTTGTAATGAAATCTCACTTGAAGATGATTTCTCTTTACTAACAGCAGCAACTGCAGATACCCTAAATGGTGATGAAAGTTTTTTGCATTTGGAGAAGGTAAAGTTCCCTAGGGGCATATTTTAAAACTGGGTTTTAATTCTTACGTTTATGTTCAAAATTCTTTGTAGGAGTTGTAGAAATATTTTAGCGTCACGGAACGTATTCGATAGAATGTTTGAAAGAGATGTGTGTTAGTTAAAAACTTAAAATTGATTAGAAATTGTTCGATAAAATGCCAGTTTGAAATGTTTCTTCTATGAAGGACGATGTGATCATGATTGGGGTTCTAACTTGTAAGTGCTTTTTCTTGTAGAATCCATGGAAATGTAGAGATAAGAGAAGAATTGGCAAGGAGAATCTATAAACTTGATCCAACAACTAGTGCTTCAATGGTATTGAAACCAAATCTATTTACAGATGAAGGAAAGTGGGAAAAAGCGACAGGAATTAGGCGATTGATGAAAGATGAATTTGAAAGAAACATAGTTATAGTTGGATTGAGGTCAGTTATATAATTCATGAATTTGTTGCAGGAAATGATTCTCATCCATGTTATATATATTAAGTTAGAGAAGTTGTCAGTTGAGTTAGAAACTGAAAATGTGTATGAACAAAACTTGAAACCATGAGCTGGGTTAGCTGAAGCAAGGGGTATTTACATCTATTCAAGTTTAAAAAGTAGACCCAGAGTCTGATTTAACCTTTGACTTAGCGGAATGGGTCAAAAATAAAGTTATAAAATGGGGTGGCATTTTAATTACATTTCCAAATAAGGATATAGTCAAAATTGTCCTTGTATTATATTTCTGAATATTTATTAAAAATAATTTCTTCAAGAGATATTTTTTTAATGATAAAATATATATATACCATCCTTTATACTAATAATAATAATAAAAAAGTTAATTTTATATCCCTTGCAATTCAAGTCACAATTAGAAATGAATTCTGCTCGTACTGAAAACCAACTAAAAAATGACATGTTTTCCATTTTCTAAATAAATTATGTTCTTCATCGTCACGACTCATGGTACGGTAATATAGTAGGTCTTGTGATTCTTTCATCCTCGTCTTTTTCTTCATCTTCTTAAGAGAGAAAAAGACTGAATCTGCCTGCTACCCCTTGAAGAATAAATTCTCTATCTTTTATATAAGGGGTTTGGGTTAGCGGGTGGGTTCATTTTTATTTGTTTATTTGTTAAAGATTGAAGAACAACTAAAGAGAAATAGGAAAATAAGAAATCTGGGTTTCGGTTGGATTTTGTATTTATGATGGGTTTCAATGGTGATCCACAAACTGGTGGTGGTGGTGGAAATTCATTATCATCTGTAATTTGGGGTTTGATTAGGAGAAAACAAGTTGAATCCAATCGTGTAACAACAGAGAGTGGTCATCCCAAATTGGCTAAGGAATTATCTATTCTTCAGCTCATGGCAATTGGGGTTGGATCGACAATTGGGTCTGGAGTATATGTACTTGTTGGAACAGTTGCTATATCTACGTCATCATAACCTTTTTTTTTAAATAATTTTATTTACTTTTTTTTTTAACAAAGATTTTCGATTTTCAAAGGTGAAGCCATTGAATACTTGTGTCTTCAGATTTAAGGTTACGCATCCCATCATCATCATCAGTATCAAATAGAATGAGATATATTATCAACGCCATGGTGCCGAGTGTTGGGAAATAAAAGAAGAGCGACACGTGTATGGCGATTAAACAAGGAGACAATGAAATTAAGAAGAATGAGAAGCACACAATCAAAGCCGTATCGAAAGATCGAAACGGGACATATGTGAAGGACTGAGCAAATCTCTGCATGATCGACACCTAAGATCGGGAAAGTAACATCACACTAATCGAAACAGATAGCATTAAATGCGTATCGAACGAGAAAGCAGGAGTAATGATGAACATAGAGCGGGATAGTAAGGTGATAATTACTTTTATCATACGAATGACACGTACGATCGGGACAAAGCTGATTCTCAAGGAACGAAGAACACGTGTAAATCATACAAGGTAACGGACCAAAAAGCAAAAGGCATGACCTGTCAATCTTATAAACATCCCGATCCTAATATAATAAGGAGAACGATAGAGGGTATCGGGACAAGAGGGACCCACTAATAAATCTATAAATAGAAGAGAGCATTCAACGGAGAGGGGGTCAGAAAATCAAAGAGAAAAAAGGCTAAGGAAGATTTATCAAAGGAAAAGGAGAAAGATTATTAGGTATGTATATACTGTGGATGATTAGATCAGAAAGATGGTACCTTCATGATTCATTTTCTTGATTTTTAAAGATGATGGATTTGTAACTGTAATTTGATCAGATTTATGATCTGTAAATGAATTGATTGTAAAAATGTTTATCAAATCATTGTTTTTAAAGAGGATTCTGTGTATCAATTCGTTAGCTAAAATCTTATGTTTATTGTATTATCATTAAATCATTGGTTGTTAATGTCAATGGGAAGATTCGCATAAACAATTTGGCGCTAGAAACAGGGACTGGGTTAAAGGATTTATCCTACCTGTTCTTGAAAAATAGAAATGGTATCTCGTTGGAAAGAAAAAGATTTTTAAGTTTAAATGGGTCTGTTTAAATGCTTGATTATAAAACATATTTTAGAAGATCATAAAGCTAGTTTCTGTCATTTTCCTTTTTAATAATCTGTTGAGAGATTATTTGGCTAACTTTTGAAAGATTATTAGAATTCAAGAGGAGAAAGCAAATAATCGACAAATCCAGAAGAAAAATGTCTCAAGAAGCAGGCTCTACGAACCAAGACAGTAACGATAGGCAAAGTTTCAGACAAAGGGAAGTTTTGAGTGATCCAGAACAACAACAGAGTGATGTGGGAAATCATTCACCTATCCATGAGATAACACCAAATGCCACATCACAAAATCAGTTGTCACATCATGAGAACTCAGGAAATGATGTAAATTATCTTCAAAATCTGATGAGAGAAATGAATGAAATAAGAAGAGAACAGAGGGCCAGTCATGATAAAATTGAGTTATTAACCAGACAAAATCAAGCTTTAAAAAAATGCAATTCAACGTGAACAGAGACAGGCTGTAACTGGATCACGAAGTCAAGAAACAATTTACGGAAGGCGTGCACCAAGAAACGAAAGAGAAAATCAGGATCAGAGGATGGTATTAGTAGGATCATCATCACGAGCCAGGAGAAAACGAGAAAATCAAGAAATTCAACGTGCATAATGGCAAAAATGTATGGAAGCGATGGAGCAAATGAAAGAAGAGATAAAAGGAATAAAAAATAACAAAGGGAGAAGAATAGAAGAAGTGTTGAAAGAGGCTAAGCGCACACCGCTGGCTCAACGGTTGACGAATGTTCCATTGCCAAGAGAGTACAGTATCCCTGTATTTGAATGTTATGATGGTACGAAGGACCCGACCTCACATTTAAAGTATTATAATCGAGTGATGTCACGATGGGATGGACATGAAGCAATTATGTGCCGATGTTTCCCCTCAAGTTTAACAGGTTCAACATTGTTATGGTATGATAGATTGCCAGAGAGTTCCATTGAATGCTATTCACAATTAGTGAGGAAATTTCTTGAAGCTTACATGTACAACAAACCCGTTGATTCGGGAATAGATAGATTGTATTCCCTCACATCGTGGCCAGAAGAAACGATCCGGTCTTATACAACCCGATGGCATACGGTTTGTCAAGCAATTGGAGATGTTGACTCAAGTACAGCAATAAATCATTACAAGTGGGGAATCGCTGACCGGAGATGTCAGCTTTTTATTGAAATTCATCGTAAAAATCCCAAGACCGAGGGACAGCTCAAAGAGATAATAGAAACATGTGTAAGATTGCAAGATGTCTAGGAACAAGGTCCAAGAAGTAGTTCACGAAATCAGGGAAACATGAAAATGATTCAATTGAGGTATCACCAGAACAGAGAAAGAAATTTCCTCATAAATCAGAACCAAAGGAATCAAAGCGCCCACGGCAAGGAGATAATAAAACTTTTGTGCAACGATTTCAAGAAAGAGTGTTTACAAAACTCAATATCTCATATACTGAATTATTTGAAATCATAAAAGCTAAACCAGATTTTCAATGGCCATCATCAAAAGGCAACCAGCCTGAGTTCACGCAACGATCAAAAGATTATTGTGAGTACCACTGTTATAAAGGACACGCAACAGAAAATTGCAGGAATTTTATTATGGTGGTGCAAAAAATGATAGATGCAGGAGAATTAAAAGAATATATTCAAACGACCGAACCAATAGTCAGACCCGACAAAGGCAAAGCAGTGCATATTCCGTATAATGAACACACCATTAATATGATATCATTCTCAGAAAAACGAGATACAAATATGAATGCTGCAATTAATAAAAAGTTGTGTAAAAGGATTCGAGATCATGAAATTTTTAAGGTATCGTGAAGGATAACGGAAGCCTGGGAAGACTGGATGGCATCTCCTTTAACTTTCTCAGCACGGGAAGTAAATCAAGAAATTGAGATGCATAATGATCCTTAGTCCTCACATTGCCAATGTCAGGATGGAATGTTAGAAAAATTCTTATGGATGGGGGCAGTTCTTTGAACGTATTATTTCATGACATATTTTGCAAAATGGCACTCACAAAAGACCAATTACTCCCATCCCGGTATGTAATTTATGGGTTCAATGGAATGGCCTCAAGACCAGAAGGAGATATAGACTTGCAAGTATCAGTTGGACCGATCAACATTTCAACAAGATTCAGTGTAGTAGATGCTCCATCTCCGTACAATGCAATAATTAGGAGACATTGGGTGCACCAGTTAAAGGGTGTAATTTCCACTTATCATCAATATTTGCGATTTCCAACACCACAAGGAGAAATGGAGATCAAGGGAGATCAAGATGATGCGAAGTTTTGTATAATGGCGGAGGTAAGAATGCATGAAGAGCAGGAACAACAACAGCGTGAAAGGAAGAAAAATCGTAGGACCGAAGCAAAGGAAGATGAAATCAATCAGTATTTGAAAAGAAACACCGAACAAAAGTCAGCAACTGAGTTAGGAGAAAGCAGAAAGAGTCAAGAAAATTCAACAAGTCAGCAGTTTGAAGGACCCTCATAGCAATTAAAGGGAACTCCAACTTCGATCGGGAATCCAAAGCCAATTTTCACTTCCATAGAAGAAACTAAAATTGTAAATATTGGAACTTCAGAATGGCCTAAGCAAGTGCGAATTGGAACATTGATGAAAGAAGACTTGGATCAAATTTTAATCAAGTTACTTCGTGATTTTGTAGATATATTTGCATGGAAAATGGAGGATATGCCCGGGATAGATCCGAGCATCGTACATCACGAATTACAAATACGTCCCGATGCTACACCATTTCGACAACGGATAAGCAAGGTTGCACCGGAATATCACGATCCATTTGAAAAGGAATTAGCAAAGCTTCTAAGTGCAGGATTCATCCGAGAAGTGCGATATCCAACATGGATTTCTAACATGGTGATCGTTCCGAAAAAGAACGGTGGAGTAAGAATCTGCATAGACTTCACCAACTTAAATAAAGCATGCCCAAAAGATAGCTATCCACTTCCTAGCATTGATCAGTTGGTAGATGATGTAGAGGGCCATGAAGCATTATCCTTTATGGATGGTCAGTCGGGATATAACCAAATTGCACTTGCTGAAACAGATCAGGAACACACATCGTTCTTCACTCCCCGGGGGTTGTATTGTTATACCAGGATGCCGTTTGGATTAAGAAACGCGGGAGCAACATATCAACGATTGGTTGATGCAATTTTTAAACCTTGGATCGGAAAAATATTAGAAGTTTATGTGGATGATATGTTAGTAAAAAGCATCTACAAGACCTCGCTGAAATCTTTGGTGCATTACGAAAATACAAGATGAAATTTAATCCGGAGAAGTGCACTTTTGGTGTTACTTCGGGGCGGTTCTTGGGTTATTTGGTTACAAAAAATGGAATTGAAGTTGATCCATCAAAGATCCAAGCAATAACAGATATGCCATCACCCAGCAGTATTAAAAGTGTACAGAAATTCAATGGATGTCTGGCTGCTTTAAGCAGATTTATTGCCAGATCATCAAAACGGTGCAAACCCTTCTTTGATATACTCAAGAAGAAAAATAAATTTGAATGGAATGATCAATGTGAATAAGCTTTCCAAAGCATAAAAAAGCATCTATCTACATTGCCAGCATTACAGAAACCGGAACCAGAAGAGATATTAACTTTGTATACAGCGGCAACGGAAGATGCAATCAGTGCACTGATGGTACGTACTAATGAGAAGATAGAAAAACCGATATATTATATCAGCAAAACCCTTATTTCGGCAAATAGAAATTACACTAAAATCGAACAACTCATCCTATCATTAGTCTTTGCCACTCAAAAGTTACGTACTTATTTCCTCACACATTATGTTCATGTCCCGAGCAAGGCACCGTTACAATCAGTATTGAAAAATAAAGGAAAAGTGGGAAGGATCGCTAAATGGAACGCACAGCTAGAACAATTCAACATCATTTATGAGTTGCAAACCGTACAAAAATTACAAGTTTTAGCTGACTTCCTTGCAGATTTCCCATTGAAGAAGAATATGAAATTCAAGGTCCGATAGCTGGGAAAAAAGCAGTTCACTTATTTTAAAACTTTTTAATTAAAATTTTTATCACATTAATAATTTATTTTTTATTTTTTATCTATGATTAAAGGATTACCAGGATACGAAGAAGAGGACCCACAAGATATTCTGAACTCAGCAAACTCTCAAAGGTGGGAAGTCTTTGTTGATGGGTCCCGAAACAAAGAAGGAGCAGGAATTGGCATTGTGATTATTGCACCAATGGGAGAGCGAGTGACACATTCATTTCGTCTTGAATTTGAAGAACATACAAATAACATAGTAGAATATGAAGCTGTGGTTCATGCTCTAAAACTCATCATTGAACTAGGAATCAGCAATGTTCGACTTACAATTGATTCACAGTTGGTAATTCGACAGGTTGAATTAAAATATCAAACGCTTGATGCAGATTTAGCACAATATAAAGATCTTGTTCAAATTCTAGCAAATCAAATCCCAAACATTACTTTTCGGCATCTATCCCGAGACAAAAACCAACATGCTGATGCTTTGGCATTCATTTCCTCCATGGTAAACGACCCTAATATCACGGCAATAAAAGTCGGAAGGATATATGAACCATCCATCCAGATAAGAGCACTTCATAACATAGAAGAAATGAGACAGAAGAAATTAATGATCCCGCGATACAAAATGCTCCATCTATGCCTCAACAAATAGGTGATCAGTCAAGTCAATCAGATTGGAGGATTCCGATCCATCAATACTTACAAGATAACATATTACCTACCAATTCTCAAGAAGCAAGAAAAATTCAACTCAAATCAGATAATTACCAGCTTCGGGATGGAATTTTGTATCGAAAATCATTTCTCGGGCCATTATCCCGATGCCTATCACAAAAGGAAGGAATTAGGGTACTCAAAGAAATACATTATAGGGATGCGGGAAACCACAGTGGAAAACGATCACTTGCATTAAAAGCCAAAACCCAAGGCTATTATTGGATATCCATGCAAAAGGACTCAGACAACATGGTACGAAGATGTGAAGAATGCCAACGATTTGCAAAGAAGATCAAAGCACTTGCCACAGAGCTATGCCATTCGCAAAATGGAGGGTCGATATTGTTGGTCCGTTAGTTGAGGGAACCAAAAAGAGAAAATATTTAATAGTGGCTACCGATTATTTCACCAAGTGGGTAGAAGCTAAAGCATTAGCTCGGATCAGAGATTCCGATGTGTTCACATTTTTATTTGAAAATATCATATGTAGATTTGGAATCCCAGCAACCATAGTTTCTGATAATGGACAGGAATTTCAAGGAAAGAACATCGATATGTTGTTTGAAGCATATAATATTCAACAATACAAATCCACACCATTCTATCCCCAAAGTAATCGACAAGCCGAATCCACAAATAAAACAATTGCAATAAATCTGAAGAAGACATTGGATGGATATCACAAGCGTTGGTGTGAACAATTGTATAATACATTATGGGCGTATCGCACCACAAGAAAAGAATCCACTGGAGAGTCACCTTTCCTTTTCGCATATGGTGCAGAAGCAGCCATACCAACTGAAGTCATTCTACCCACGACAAGAACAGAAGCATGGGAGAAAAATTTAAATACAGATCTAATGTTACAAAAGTTTGATGATTTAGAAGAAAAGCGGGAATTGGCACTCCAGAAAATGGAGAACTATCAAAGAACGTTGGCACGGGATTATCACAAAAGGGTCAAGTCCCGAAACTTTGTCCAAGGACAATATGTTTTACGGCAAATCCCAGAATACCATCGGGACAAAAGTGCTGGAAAGTTCGCACCAACTTGGGACGGTCCATATATAATACACACATCAGCGGGACAAGGATCGTACTATCTCCGAAATATGCAAGGAGACACCCTACAACATCCTTGGAATGCACAATACTTAAAGCTTTATTATCCATAAATAATAGCACAACTTTGGAGGCCAACACAGGTATTTAAGTTTTTATTCAATCCTTTATTTCACAATAAAATTCTTTGTGAGTTTATGCTTACAGTAAAATTCAAATCCAGGAACATCTTATTCTGGAAAACGCTCCGATTGGCGACATAATCAAAATTCAAATCCAGGAACATCATATTCTGGAAAACGCTCCGCGACATAATCAAAATTCAATCTTAATGCCAAAGAGGTAAATGTCCTATTAGAATTTAAATAATTCAAAAGTTCTAATAAAGAAGGAAGGCCTAACTTATGGTTATCATTTTCAGAGTACGTTCGGGACCAACCCTGTATCTTACCCCTTGCCCGGGTTTGTTTCGTATGTGTGGGATCTCGAATTATATGTTTTGAGGTATATACACTTCAATCCATTGTACTCATGAAACAATATGATTAACCTAAAGATTTTATAAATATCATATTTTGTACAGGAACAATATTCAGAGCACAACCCAGTAAAAAGTGAAAGATCGCAAAATGATGTTTTCACCGATAATAAGTCAATCTTCAAAATAACAAAGGATCGGGACACAAGAAAAAAAATATCAAAAGATGAAGCTACGAACATTAGAGCCAAAAGCAAGTACAACTACGCTTCAGGGTTAGACCGTCGGGGTGTTGAGGAGGAACCACTGGAACGGCAGCACGACCATTCAAAATAGAAGGATCGGCTTGAGCACGATCCAAGGCAGAATTGAATGACATTGCAATTTTCGCCTTGGCATCCTGTCTCACCCAGACGATATAAGCGTGCCTGTAGTCAGTTTCTGATTGAAGATCTTTAATCTTTTGCTGATCTTTCTCTACTTTCTCTTTTTCAGCATTTAATTCCTTTAATAGCTTATCAGATCTTGATTGTACTTTTATAATTTCCTGTTCTTGAGCACTCAGCTGAGATTGTAAATCCTGAAGCTTGATTGTATTCAGGGCCATATTTTTCTCTGAAGTCTTCAGCTCTTCAGTAATGTTTGCTATCGTGTTGTTTGCAATGTTAAGTTCGGCTCCTGCTACTGTTGCTCGGCCATTGGCTTCATTAAACTTCTTTTCTAGCACTGAAAATCAGAATGAATATTGGATAAACCATACAACACCTTCAATAAAACAAGCATATAACTCAAACACATACCTCTAACTACAGACTTAAACTCTGCTTCTTTAAGGGTTAAAGTTTTCAGAACTTCCTGATATTTGGATTCAGCTCTATTACGTCTCCAGGTATTCAACTCAATAGTATCGGACAACTGTGCTAATTTCCCCTTAACCAGTTCCATATCCATATTTACTTCCCTTGCATGATTGTTCAACTGAGTCATCCTACGCTGGAACCTAAACAGGGATTCCAAGTTTCCCTCTGATCCCATAAATGAGTAGCAGAACTTCAAAAAAAAAAAAAAGGGTTCGCACCTAATACTGGAACGAATCGTAGGATCGTACCCAATATAAGTACGATCTAACCTATAGAGGTACGGACCCAAAATATAATATGAACTAAGAAGTAAGGAACGAACCTTGATTCTGAACCTGAAGCTTTTGATTTTGATCCTCAAAATTTTGAAGCTGTTGTTGTTGCTGTTGTTGTTGTTTTTGTTGTTTTTGAAGTTGTTGTTGAAGATTGTCGTTTTGCTGCTTGAGATTTTCAATTTCTCGCTGCAAATTTTCATTTCCACTTTTCGCCTTTGTTACTTCATTCTTGAGCATCAGCTCCATCATTACGGCCTGAGCCTTATAAAATTTGTACGCTGCAAATGTACAATCGGTACCGTATTTAAGCTGAGCGAGAGCTTGCTGTAGACAAGAGTACGACGAACCTTCTGCCATAATCAAAAATTTTATTCAAAGAAGAAGGAAGACTGAGCGAGTACGATTGATCGAAGCACTCGCTTTCGAACCAAGCATCCCGAGTACTAATCCGTGAAGCAGCACTAAATGAAGTCTGCAGCCTAGCCATTGAAGCACTATCGGATTTCAATGAGTCGTGCTGAGCGGAAGTATTCAGAAACCCTTTAGAAACAAACCATTGAAAGGCTTCATCTTCTTTACCTGCAAGAGTAATTCCCTCATCCTCTTCAGAGAAGGGCCATTGAATGGAGGGTTCAGCATCTGGCATCTCATCATCGCTATCATTAGCAGGACCGGCAGATCGAACTAATGTCCCGATGGGGGCATTTGATGCATGAATAACTCCAGGAACGTTTTCATCCCCAACAGGGCTCGGGACATCAGGAAAAACTGAAGCTGAAGTGCTTGGAACTATGTTTTCAACATTGGCCTCTTCAGAAATCTCATTTCTTTGTTCCTCTACAACAACATCCACAACAACATTTTTATTTTCAATATTTTCTTCAACAGCAACAGCTTCGATCAATTTTTCTATATTTTCTTCCTCAATAGTAATATCGTCTACTTCTTCTTGAGGTAATCCGGTAAAAATTGTTATTGTACCGCTACATGGAGCAGTGGGCTCTATCTCAAAGGTAAAAGGAAGGGGAGAAAAGGAATCAAAGATAATGGAGGAAGCAGTGGTGGTAGGAACAGCTTCAGAAATGGATTGGGGTATTGAAGGCTGCTCTGAAGAAAGAATAGGTTCCCCCACGCTAACAGGAACATCATTGATGATAACATGCTTTCCCGACACTTCTGTACGGACCGAACCTTCAGCGTCCTGTCTCGTAGCAATTATAAGAGCGGAACTGCTGCTCCCCTCACCTAAACAATCTCTAATTTCCCCTTCATCTATTTCGGAAGGGTATATTGGTCTTCTTAATTTTCTCTTTTTCTTCTTTTCTTCAGGAAAAACTAATTTTCGTTTTCCTTTACCTTCAATAACTTCTTCCTCAACTCTTTGCCTTCCCTCAACAATTTGAATACCAAGACTTGGGCGAGGAGGAGGAGGAGGGACATCATTGACAAGTTCAGAATCGGGTTCAATCTGTAACACAAACATTTGTCCCGTAAGGAAAAATTCAGTAGTAGTTCGGGACAACATTGAAATAAAGAATAATACAAACCTTATAATCGAACTTATAGTCCTCAAAATTTAACCGCCAAGGGCAATAGCTTGGGAAACGATTTCGGAGCTCTTGAATTTCATTTTTGAAAATGTTACCGTAAATCCAAGGACCTTCAATTACAATTGGAATACGATACCATTTATAGTCATGATCCTGACGAATTCTTTCCTTTGTGGGAAAATCAAGATTGGTATGGGGAATATGTTTGATTTTAGGATCATCAACTTCCTATAATAAGGGAAATCCCGAAAGACATTTGCGAACGGGGCTAACGCTCCACTTCACATAATTCTTCTTGGTAATACAATCTCCATATGTGGTATGAAAATTTTCAACGCTATAACTGCTACGTTCTGTAAAATCTGGAACGTAGCAAGTAAGGTTAGTCCTCCCTTCGCTCCGGAGACAACACTCATCAAGGATACGCCACCAATTTCCATTATACTGAGTAATGGATCGAGCAAGTCCATGAGGCGAATTACCACGAGTTGCAAGGACTTCATATTGAAAAGGATTTTCTTCTTCGTATAATGGAATGCGAAGTCCGGCCTCCAATGCACCAGCAGAAATTAATAAGCAATTGGGAGAATAGTTAAACTTTTGCATCGCTCCTAAAGTTAACACATCGGAATTTTGTCATAAAACGAGACTTTAAAGTCTTCAAGGTCATGTCTTTTCTTAAAACTCTCAATATTCATTGTTCGATAACTACAAAACGCATGAGAACGCTTATTTTTTGAGGTAGGATTGGCAGTTGTAGAAGCCTCAGGAGCTGGATTACGAGCAGGACGAGGCACGACATACCTAGAAGAAGGAACTCTAGAAGGTCTTCCAGATTCTTGATGATCACCAGAAGCATTGGGATTCTTGGACGACATGATGTTTTATCTGAAAGAAAAGTTTCAAAGGATCAAAATACGAAGGAATCAATTCAATCATATCTGTGAAAAGCTAATCATGATTAAACGATAAAGTAAGATACTAAAAGTAAGATCCTCAACATACCTGAAGAAAGAAGATAAACAATTACTTGATCAAAGGAAAAATAAATGTGATTGATGCTAAAAGTTCCTGAACAGTTGGGAGAACGAAAGTATTTGAAAATTTCAAGGAAGACAAAGAGCAGCAACTTTAAGAGGTAAAAACAGAAGTGAAAAAGACTGCATCGTATTTAAATCAAAGAATAGAAACCGTCACAATTTGGAAAGGCATTAATTAAGGCAAAGATTTGATTTCCTCGAAAAAAGGGGTAACTGACACAAACGTGATAATAAAAGTTACTGCTTCCGAAAAGTTCGCATAATATGTGAAAAGAAGTAATGGAAAAGCAGGGAGTAATAACTGTTCTTCTACGTTTTTGAAGACCTTGGATCGACCGTTAAAAGTTTTTTAAAAAAAAAAAAGAAGAAGGGGGCAAGATGTTGGGAAATAAAAGAAAAGCGACATGTGTAAGGCGATTAAACAAGGAGACAATGAAATTAAGAAGAATGAGAAGCACACAATCAAAGCCGTATCGAAGGATCGAAACGGGACAGATGTGAAAGACTGAGCAAATCTCTGCATGATCGACACCTAAGATCAGGAAAGTAACATCACACTGATCGAAACAGATAGCATTAAATGCGTATCGAACGGGAAAGCAGGAGTAATGATGAACATGGAGCGGGAAACTAAGAATAATGATGAGCATGGAGCGGGAAAGTAAGAATAATGATGAACATAGAGCGGGATAGTAAGGTGATAATTACTTTTATCATACGAATGACACGTACGATCGGGACAAAGCTGATTCTCAAGGAACGAAGAACACGTGTAAATCATACAAGGTAACGGACCAAAAAGCAAAAGGCATGACCTGTCAATCTTATAAACATCCCGATCCTAATATAATAAGGAGAACGATAGAGGGTATCGGGACAAGAGTGACCCACTAATAAATCTATAAATAGAAGAGAGCATTCAACGGAGAGGGGGTCGGAAAATCAAAGAGAAAAAAGGCTAAGAAAGATTTATCAAAGGAAAAGGAGAAAGATTATTAGGTATGTATATACTGTGGATGATTAGATCAGAAAGAGGGTACCTTCATGATTCATTTTCTTGATTTTTAAAGATGATGGATTTGTAACTGTAATTTGATCAGATTTATGATCTGTAAATGAATGGATTGTAAAAATGTTTATCAAATTATTGTTTTTAAAGAGGATTCTGTGTATCAATTCGTTAGCTAAAATCTTATGTTTATTGTATTATCATTAAATCACTGGTTGTTAATGTCAATGGGAAGATTGGCATAAACACCGAGTATACAAATTGATGGAATTGATAAGGAATTATCAAGAATCATAAAATCTAATTTGAATCATGTATTTGCAAGGCGTCGTTCCAGTGAAGCATTTAAAGTTATTCAGCTTGGATTTCTTTTTTGAAACATAGCTTGGAATTGATCATTGCTTATTTAAGGTTTCTCTTTACAATTTTATTTATAAAATCTAAGTTTAACCTTAACGATACTTGGAATACTCAAAGGTAATTTAGTCATTACCAAAATTATTTGAATATCGGATTTTAAAAAAAAAAATTCATAATATTTTTTTTTTTTTTTTTAAGTATCCTCCAATTTATAAAAGTATTCTCCAAATAAGGGTTTTATATATATTTAATATATAACTAAAATACAAAACGGACCTATTGATTCAAAAAATTTTAAGTTAATTATTTTTACCTAAACTAGATGTATAATTGATTATAACTCACTTATTTTTGAAAATTTTATTTTAATTTTCAACGTCCATACGGTCAAAAAAAATTAAGTGAAAAATTAAATTTGAAACTCAAACATTTTAAGTCAAACAATCTGCTCCCATCAAAATAAGTATAGATGTGCTAAAATAACCTATGTATTCGGTCGACTTATAATAACAGAGCGGGCATTGCTGTGTCGCTCAGTCTAGATGTGCGGCGGGCACAGCTCCAACTAAAATGGCCAGCAAAAGTTCGTATTTAAACATTTTCCGTATCCAGTTTGTAAATTTGTTTATTTTAATGAATAAACCTTAGCAAATCAATTTCGTACCTTTAAACAGCAACTTGTCGCTTTCATATCCATAAAAATCCTTGACAGTTGACACTTAGTCATAGAGAGAAAATAGAACATAAACCGTTGGTCAATATATAGTATGATACTTCACGCCAAGAGGACAAACTAGAAAAGCAGGAAAAAGAAGAGTGGGTAAGATGGAGATAAAAAAGAAGCAAGCCAAAGAGTGCTTTTCTATTTTGCATTAAAAAGAAGCAAGCTAGAGATAAAAAAGGAGCAAGCCAAAGAGTGCTTTTCTATTTAGCATAAAAATGAACAACAATATCAAGCTTTAAGATGCTACACCAATATTCTTCAACTGCTTGCTTTTGAGTAGAAGAAAATCAGGTAAGTTCAGACTAGGAAGAATTTTAAAATGACGAAGAGTTCAAGAGACATGCCGGAACATCTTTATCAACTTCTGAAGCGCAAGCTTGCTACAATAAGTGACAATTCAGAAGTCGCACTTGAGCTTCACTGGGACTTTTGTTATGCCATGCTTCAAAAAGATTTTCACATTTTCCAACTACTTATTCAAAAATATTTAGGTCCCGAGATTCGTAATGCTGTGAGTTATAGCTTAATGTAACTGCGTCATGGATTATATACATTCTGGATCTACACTATATACTCCCCTTGTTCTGGTTTGGTTAAGTTCCGATCGAGCGTAATTCAATTTTTCTTGCAGGTCTGCGCTTTTTATCTAGTTCTCAGGGCACTTGATACAGTTGGTTAGTTCCCATTACATTACAGCATATTAATTTTATTGAAGTCTCGCTTTTCTTTATGTACCATACACATTATCATCGCTTAAAGATGATTTTATGTTTTCTCCCTTACTAGCAGCTAATGATAGGCTTAATAATATATACTGTTGCAGAGGAGGACATGAACATTCCATCTGATTTAAAGGTGCCAATTCTGGAAAATTTTCATCACCACGTGTATGATGGCAACCTTCAGTTCTCCGGTACGCAGTCTACATGATATTAATATGCACTTTGTGTTCTCACTTATTGTGCTTTAATTAACACGGTTGATAACCACAAATTATGACTTGTTTCTTTTAAGCCGGTACGGGTCACCAAAAAGATCTAATCGACCAATTCCATCATGTTTCAACTGCATTGTTAGAGCTACAGCAAAGGTAATTGTCCATTTGTCCCAGCTTTAAACTAGTACTGTTAATTATCCTAGGCTTCTAAACCAACTACTGTGCATTGACATGAAGAAATTACGATTTAAGCTTTCCTCATAACGTCAGTAGACATTTGTGTTGATGCAGCCAAAAAATAAATCTTACTGCTGCAAAATTCGGATTTTTTTTCTTCTGTGTGTACTGTATATACGTGTAGAAGGCTATGTTGTATGAGGCGCAAGGCGAGATGAGGCAAGAAGCCCTTCGCCTCACGCCTTTTCTGCCTAGGCGCCTAATGCGATCAGAAAAAATATTTAATTAGAGATAGTGGCTCACACTTTTTACGCTTTGGGTGCATTTTTGGCGAGGCCAGCCTCCCTTTACGAATCGTGCGCCTTGGGCGCCTCGCTCGCCTTTCACAACATAGGTAGCACATACAGTTTCCTATAGCTTAATTAAGCGATAATGACTTCTATCAGTTTTTTGCTTCAGAATAGTTATGTGAACTTCTCATTTGCTTCACAGTTATCAAGAAACTATTGAGGAAACAACGAAAAGAATGGGCGCTGGAATGGCGAAATTTATGATAGAAGAGGTTAAAACACTTTTTATTTCGATATATATGAGCAGGTCTTCAATAAATTTCTCTAATAATTATAAATGTATCTATACTGTAGGTAGAAACAGTTGATGATTACAACGAGTATTGTCACATTGTATCCGGAATTGTCTTCGAAGAAACGTCCAAGCTTTTTCACTCCTCCAATTTGGTGAATTTGTGTCCAGATTATCTCCCCAATTCCATGGGTTTATTTCTTCAGGTCACATATACTTCTTGTTTTAATGCAGTGATGCTGAGTGCTAGCTAACCGTTCAAAATAGATTCATTGACATAATCCATTTTAAACTTTCTAATAAACTAAGTCCTAGTAGACACTTAAGAATGCATTATTAAGTGGTTTGCGGATTTAGGCAGAAACTAAAAAGATAGCAAATTACGAAGTGCTCTACGTATACTAACCAGAGGGGATTAATCTCAATCTGTAATTAATATTTGTCTATATTTTCAGAAAGTGCATGATATTACAGACTTTATGGAGGATATGAATGAGATCCCAAGACCACGCATACACTGGCCTCGCCAGATTTGGAGTAAATATGTTGATAAACCTGAGGTGAAGCAACTCTACATGTCCTACTTCACGTTTTCTACATTGTTTTGTGCACTAGTATCTTTTCTTTTCATATATTGTTTGTGTCGTTGGGATTCAGGACTTGACATACAAAGAAAACGCGGAAAAAGCTGTTTGCTGCTTGAATGACATGGTTACAGATGCACTGTCACATGCAGAGGATTGTCTAGAATACATCTCTGTCCTGCGGGATTCTACTATATTCCGTCCATATGCTGTTCTTCAGGTACAAAACTAGGAAATCATCATATTGAACTGTATGTAATCGTTGTTTGTTTTGGGAAGTTCACTTATACTTTGATGCAAATTATACTAGATCATTAACTTTGGAACACTTGCTCTATGTTACAACAACTTTGAAGTTTTCAGAGGAGGAGCGAAATTGAGACTTGGTAAGAAAAAACTGCATGTCTTTAACTACCAAGTGTATCCTCCCACCATGAACCTCCTTTCGCGTAGTAAATTAATGGTTAAACGTTTGTTCATTTGCCATTTTTCGCGTATACACTATCATACAGATGCTTACAATCTTGTGCTAATTATTGTAGGTCTTTGTGCTAAAATTGTGGACGATACGAAAGCCATATCTGATGTTTATGGTGCTTTCTATGATTTTTCGAGTATGCTGAAGACCAAGGTTTTAATTTATAATCTAATTCAGTATATTCAAAGTTTGTGGTCTAATGTGATTTAGAAAAGATAATATATTAGCTTGTCTAGCTAGGAACGGAACAAAAACAATTTTGATCTTTAACCTGAAGTAGTTGTGGTTTGGTACCTGAATGCCAAATTTTATTGCAGATTGATGATAATGATCCCAATGCAACACTGACACTTAGACGTGTAGAAGCAATACAAGAAGTCTGCAAGAATTCTGGTTTATTGAATGAAAGGTTTGTTCAATCACTTGTTAAAATACGTAATTATTCATCAAAAGAAGGAATTTTGTTTTTATCTAGTTATCCCCCTATCTGAATTTTGTCTATAGGAGTTCATATGAAGAGGGAAAGAGGTACCAAGTTCTGCAAACTGGGATTTCTTTGGTAGAGGAGCAAGTCGACCCATTTTCTCTAGTTGCTGTTGAACTCTCACTTATTGGTGATCGGTTACGTAATATGGCGGCTATTGATGGGGCTCCTAAGCTGGCCTCAGCTGCAGAATACTTCTTTGAGTTAGGTGTAGAGGGAAAGCGGTTTCGTTCCACGGTTCTGTTGTTAATGGCATCAGCATTGAATGGGTCACTACCTTGGTCGGTTCCTGATGTTTCTAATGACCTTCGTAAAAGACAGCAACGTATTGCTGAGATCACCGAGATGATCCATGTAGCAAGTCTTCTTCACGATGATGTCATAGATGATGCCGAGACAAGGCGTGGTGTTGCATCCGTTAATTATTGTATGGGGAATAAGTTGTCTGTTCTAGCGGGAGATTTACTTCTTTCTCGAGCTTGTGTGGCACTTGCCTCTTTAAACAACACCGAGGTCGTTACACTAATTGCATCAATTGTGGAACATCTCATAACAGGCGAAATAATGCAACTGGCTAGTACACAAGAACAGCGGTGTAGCATGGATCAATACATGAAAAAGACATTCTACAAGACGGCATCATTGATTGCAAATAGCTGCAAAGCAATTGCTCTTGTGGCAGACCAGTCGAATGAGGTTGCAATGCTGGCTTATAATTATGGCCGAAATCTGGGGTTGGCATTTCAACTGATCGATGATATACTGGATTTTACAGGTACATCAGCTTCCCTTGGAAAGGGTTCCTTATCTGACATCCGTCATGGTATTATAACAGCTCCGATATTGTTTGCTATTGAAGAATTCCCACAGATTCGAGAAATTATCAATAGAGGCTTCAATGACCTAGTAGACGTTGAACTAGCCCTTGATTACCTTGGGAAGAGTCGTGGGATACAAAGAGCTACCGAGCTAGCAATTGAGCATGCCAACCTAGCAGCCTCAGCTATCGACTCTCTTCCTCAAAGCGATGATGCTAATGTCATCAAATCTAGACAGGCTCTTGTGGAACTAACTCACATAGTCATCACAAGAACCAACTAGACAGGACATGTGCACCTCTTACTAATTTCTGGCACCCTTTGTTTGTTGTCTTTTTACTGCATTTTCGGGTGATCTTCAAGCATTGATTACTTGTGAACTATACATCCTCCTACTCTACCACACCTTGGTTAAAGTTGTGAAAACTCAAATAGCATCCTTCAAGAATAAAATCTGATTTTATCGACTTTCTGCGGTTCGGATTGAATACCTTGTTTGTATTGACATGAGACGATATTATACAGCAAGTCACTGAATCTTGTTCGAGTCTGATTTCCTGTTTCTTAAAATAGAATCGTAACAATTCTATATATGGATTCTAGTTTCTTGTAGAATCCTACTTCCAAAGGGATTAAATAGCCAGCGTTTTTGAGAGCTTCCAAAAACTAATTAGGGGCGACTAATAAGATAAAATAATGTCATTTTGAAGTAATCTCAATACATCCCTTATCCATATATTTTCTATAATGGCTAATCTATCGTTGCTTAATTAGTGTTAATTTTGATTAATTAGTTGATTAATTTGGTTATTAGAAAATGATTTAAGTTAGTTTTGGATTAGAAATCGAGAGTGTTTTAGATTGATTTTCCGAGTTTTAGTTTTGTACAATCGGTAGGATCGTGATTTATTTTCCTACCGATTGTACAATCGGTATTTTAATGGAGTACTTAAACTACCGATTATGTAAGTTGCCCCAAATTGAATTTCTCAAAACTTCCAAAATTTCGAACTCTTCATCTTTCACAATAGGTAGCTATTGAAAATTTATATCTACCGATTGTAAACGAATAATGAATTAAACTTTAAAATTTTTAACTTTGTAATCGGTAGTTTAAAGATCAATTTTATCTACCGATTATAATGGTTTTGTTGTCCAGAAGTTTTCTTGCCACAATCGGTAGTTAGTGAACATAAATAACTACCGATATGGTTAATCGGTAGCACGTGAATTTAAGAACTACCGATTGTACGTAATCGGTAGTTTAGAAACATAGTTATCTACCGAATATGTCGATTTTACTTAACATCTAACTTCGTAATACTATTTCAACATCCGGAGAAAAACTTGTTCAAATAAACTTACTACATATTGTTCATTAATCATGTTTTAAAAAAACTAAAAACATTCGAATAAACGAAACAAAACACATCATAGAAGTTCAAATTGATCAATCTCATGAAATTCTTCCACTCCTTGTTACTCTGGACTTGGTCCTAGTTTCAACCGACTTCTTCTTCTTCTTCTCGTCCCCCTTAGGATCAGCCCGAAGTGGACCTATGTACTCTCCAGCTTCATTATAGTATGAGTTTATGCTTGACAAGTTTTTGTCCCTTAAAATGCACCGAGGATCCAAAACATAGTAAGTTGTCTCGGAATCGGTTGACGAATTGATTTAAATGGTTTTGGACTCCTCTATAACCATCTGTTCCTTTCCCTTCTTTGGTTGTTTAGGTAAGGATTTTGGAGCGATTTTCAATGGAGTACTTAAGGGTAAAAGGAGTAGAAGAATCGGTAGAGGAAAAGAAATTAAAAAAGTTGATGTTAAGTTGAGAATAGGTTGAGCCACTAATTTCTTCGGAGTTGGAGAGTTAAAATGTACTGAAGGTGCATAAATGAGAAGAGGTCACCCTCTTTATATAGATTATAGTCTTAATGGCTCTTTTTTTTTTAAAAAAAAAAAAAACCGTTGAGGCCTGGTGTAACAAGAGTGTACAAAAAATATGTACACTAAGTTCGAACTAATATAAAGAATCGAAAGTTTTGGGTACACCATAATCTACTGATTCTCACAATCGGTAGTTTAAAAAATTCTTAAACTACCGATTATGATAAGTAGCCCCAAATTGGAAATTGAGATTTTTTTAAAAATTTCAATATTTTGTACAAACACAATCGGTAGTTTAAAAAATTCTTAAACTACCGATTATGATAAGTAGTCCCAAATTGGAAATCGAGATTTTTTAAAAAATTTTAACATTTTGTACAAACACAATCGGTAGTTTAAAAAATTCTTAAACTACCGATTATGATAAGTAGCCCCGAATTGGAAATCCAGATTTTTTAAAAAATTTCAACATTTTATACAAACACAATCGGTAGTTTAAAAATTTCTTAAACTACCGATTATGATAAATAGCCCCGAACTGGAAATCGAGATTTTTTAAAAAATACAACATTTTGTACAAACACAATCGGTAGTTTAAAAATTTC